>JAOTRN010000025.1:8459993-8470218 GCA_028566695.1 Bagroides melapterus | reverse complement strand
CCCCTCCTCTCTCCCTCTCTTTCTCTCTCTCTGTCTGTCCCCCCATTCTCTGTGTGTGTGTGTGTGTGTGTGTGTGTAGCCGTGTCTGGTGCGGAGGACGTGGCTCTCTATGTAGGCATCATTGCCGTGGCACTGTGTCTCACTCTTCTCCTGGTGATCCTGGTCCTCGTGTATCGAAGAAAGAAGGAAGGTCTAGACGCGGACGTAGCCGACTCGTCCATCCTCACAACTGGCTTCCAGCCCGTGGGCATCAAACCTGCCATGCCAGGTGTGTGGGCACCGGACCGGTCACAGCGCTGCAGTACGATATCCTTCCTCTCTTACAGCCATCTCTGTCCTCATTGTAACACCATTTTTCATGTTTTTTAGGCTTTATCAACATAATGTATTGACCTTTTTGAAGTGGGTAACTTCACCAGCAGCTAATCAGCACTAAACATTTGGAAGTTTATGGCTTGTTAAGGCATTTGGAAAATCAAATATGCTAACTTAATGTAGATATAGCTAGCTGCCAAACTTATTACTGGTGTAAGGAAACACGGCACACACATTCAAAATTTAATATTTAGTAATATGTAGTAGGTATTAAGTTCTCTAGTTTGGTAGATACCTATTATAATTTATAAATTATTACATATACATACCTCCAAAGATGCTAAACGTTACCTAAATAGCCTAGATGTTTTATTAGCTAGACAACACTAGCTAGCTCCACTACATACACATAATCACTGGGTCATTATTAATACACTACTCACTCCATTATTAGCAGTGAGAAAGCTTGTGTGTGAGTCCATCAGCGAGCACCTTTGACATCATCCGTCCCCGGGCCATTTTCCATCTGAGCGAGCTAAGACGCTGGGTGCTCTCCGTCGTGATCTTAATGTCGTGTTCTCCCTGCTGATTTTCCCCTATAATCTGACAGCAGAGAAGTGAAAATAGCAGTGGTGTGGAAAAGGGAAAGGTGCCGCCGGCATGCTTAAGTGAACCGGCTCTTTTCAGAAACGCCGTCACTCCTCTGCGACGCGGCACACCGAACAGGAATCAGATCGGTTTATGTGTTTATCTGAGGAACTCTGTTTGTTACTACGTACTTTAAGCTCTTTTCATGTACAAATGTCTTTATGTGTATTTTTTTTTTGCAATCTCTCCAGACCTGCCAACCCCCTTAATAATAATCCCACCGTGTTTGAGGACACAAAAAAAATGAATACACTAGGCTTCTAATGTGGTGTAACTAATTTGTCGAGTGTTCTTCATGGAACGTGTGACAGGTTTCACTGTTCATCTGTTAACTAAGAGGAACATATACTGAAAGACTTTATTTCACACGAATGAACTGATAGAAAGCGTGGCCACGTCTTTCATCTGGGAAAATGGAGCTCACCATGCTCACAATATTCCTAATGTGAGCTAGAGGAAGGGGGCGGGGCTTCCAGAGAGAGTCATTGAACATCAAAATGTCATTCGTTCCAGATTTGTTTTCTGATCATCTTTTATCAATATTATAGCTTTTTCTGATATGCTCTCTCACAGAAAACTCTCACCTGCTCACGATCCAGCCGGACCTGACCACACCTGGTTACCAGGGTTCTCTGCGTACGCGTCATGACCCGTCTCCTAAATTCTCTCTGAGTGACGGGCCATTGCTGGAGCCTCTGGCTAACGGATCGCACACCATGGCCAACGGCAAAGTGAGCAGCGACAGCGGACACCTCACCAGCCGGCTCGCAGCACAGAGCTACTTCAAGACTCTGCCACGGGACGCCGTCCACACCTCCTACGGCACCTTCAACTTTCTGGGAGGACGGCTTACCATCCCCAACACGGGTGAGTCACACGACTGAAAGATAACTTCCCTGTTCTCACACACACACACACACACACACAAACACACTATCGCTTTCTCACTTTCTCTTACACACTATTACACAGCTCCACTTCTCACACACTCTCACACCTCTAGTTTGATAACGCGTAAATGAAGCAATGATACTAGCACAGGAAGTGGGAATAATCCCAAGAGGAAAAAAACATGTGACTGTCCTTTCTGGTCCCTTGAGAACCTGAGCTAAGTTACGTTATTACACCTTATTTTATTAACATTTTACTTGAATACTACATAGTTACAGATAGCTGACCATGAGTATAGCTGCCTACTTGGATATGTTTAATATCTTTGCCTTGGTGCAGCTGTATTTATTGAGATATTATATTGCAAAGTATCTGATATGATGGTGCTGTTATTTCACAGCTAGCTATTTGTGACAGTTTCTCACTGTAATTCAAGCTGTCTAATTTAACTCAGAGGTAGTAATTAAACAACAGTCATAGAGCAGTCGTATATCCAGTTGAGTTGAAGACATACCAAGAAAGCTTATATTACTGCAAGAGAAATGATCAGAGTTGAAAAGAACAGGAAGGTTAAACTGTAGTGATTTTGCATTGATTGTATGTCAGCGGTGATCAAATTATATGACGGATCACTGAGGCGTCATAGAGTTCGGCTAAACACCAGTCTCGGTAAACAAAAGACCTGGAAAGCGCACTCCGGTTGACATTGTAATGATCACGATACGACAATAAAAGCCTTTCATAAAAGCAAAGTGAATCATTTTGCTTCCCTAGACTGAAATTGCTCTAATTAGGTGGCATTAGCAAGTCCTGAGCTTGTTTTTAAAAAAAAACAGCCAAGGAAGAGCGTCACTAAACCGATCGGTGCCTGAATGGTGCCTGTAACCTTATCCACTACCAAGGGCGCGAGTGGAGTCTATTTGGGACAATTAGTTTTCTCAATAAGAGAGCGAGCCCTCATCAGTCTGCCACGTTAGGAGTTAGTGTGAGGAGGTACAGGAGAGGAAATGAGGAAGAGATTTCCAATTTCACCGAGAAATCCATCCTCTTCGACTGCAGAAAAAGATGCAGGAGGCAGCAGAACCAGCAGGGGAATAGGCTGCTCCTAGATCAGGGAGAGAAATGTATATACTGGCCTGGGTTTGAGATATGTTTCACACTACTTGATAAATTTACTGCCTTATTGCCCCAGGCAACTTGATTTGCTGTAAGCAGACATCCTGGTTTGGCATAAGATCCAAAGTTTTATGAAGCTCATGACTGGAATTTAAGCACCAGTCATCGACCTCGGTTTAATCCAAAGGAGACGGAAATGCTCAGTGGTATCTATATCAGTGGCCACGGCAGTTAAAGATGGACTCCTACATAAGGGTAGGATGTCAGGGAAGGACCAGGAATTCTAAAGTCTATAGTCTTCAAAGCTTCTGGGTGGCACAGAACAGGAGAGTCTTGAAGATTTTCTTTCACGTATCTTGAACCTGGTGCAGAACAAGGGTTTGTCATCACCTTCAGGTCTGTTTTTTTATATAGCGTTCGAAACCTTCATCTTTTGGACTGACATTTTACGTTGGATTTTTGGCTGCACATAATTTTTTCATACCATCGTATTTTAAAAGAAAAAAGAATGTGTTTTCTGGGTAGGCAGTCAGAAAAATATATATAATGTGCCCATTTAGTGGCGCTGCAAACAAACAGACAGTCGCTGAAAGATCTAGCAGTGTGAGATATTTTTAATTAAAATCCCACAATCATTAAAAGCCTTCAGTAAAAGGAAAATAAAAATCCCCTTGCAGTCACGAATACAGTAATACAGGCGTTCAACCAAAAAACACCAACAAACATGATCTGTGTAGCTGCTTTGTTGTAAATCGAGTTTGATTATTTTTCCCTTTGTGAACATGAATCTGTGTGAATCTCCTCCAGACTTTGTACTGCTGAAAGCATAGTCATGTCAGACTATTTAACCCTGGTAGCGTCGCCATGCTTTTGTGTCTGATATGCATTAACACCTTCATTGTTCTTGTAAACATCACTGTGTTTTTGACAGAAAAATCTTTTTCAGTGATGGAAGTTAAAAGTGCTAGTTTTGAAAGTGTGTGTGTCACTTCCTCACTGTGCCACTGCCTGTGAATAAAACCAACTGCTCCTGCTTCTTTCTGTCTTTGCACTTATTTGCATTAGGGATCAGCCTGCTCATTCCTCCCGAGGCCATCCCCCGAGGCAAGATCTATGAGATTTACCTCACTGTGCAGAGGAAGGACGATGTGAGGTAGGTCCCTCCACACTCGCTGCCAGAAAAGTTTCACAGAATAGAAACAAGACAGGAAGCATAAGGAAAGGAAGGGAGGAGAAAGAGAAAGAGAGAGAGAGATGGGGGGAGAGAGAGAGAGAGAGAGAGCGCCCGTAGGCAGCACAGAGAGTGATTGAAGTCAGCTTCCTTGCGCTAGATTGTGTGTGTGTGTGTGTGTGTGTGTGTGTGTATGGTCAGATGCATGACTAACGCCGGCTGTGGGCTCTGTGTGGTCAGATCGCCTCGAATAAACCAGAGAAACATCGCAGGCTGTGCAGAAGGAAATGATTCATGAGGCTTCCAAGTTTTTTCTAAACCTTTTATACATTGAAATGTAGAGGTTTGAATATTTATCAGTCACAACGAGGGAGGCATGGTCTTTGTGCATATTAGACTCAGTGAAGGAGGCGTGGCCTCTGTGAAGGAGGCGTGGCCTCTGTGCATATTAGTCTCAGTGAAGGAGGTATGGCCTCTGTGCAAGTCAGTGAAGGAGGTGTGGCCTCAAATTTTTAAATGAATGCATGCTGTGTTTTTTGATGTATTGTATTTAAATGTTAAATGTTTACGGCATGTTTTCTAATTTACCAGAAATTGTTGTTGATGACATATGAGAGCCATACCATATCCTAGAAAGAGAAATACACTCCTCTACAGTGCAACGAAACATTTTATAAACCTCACAGAACAATGCAAGCTATCAGACATGGCCCAGTTTATCATAGTGCTGCATTACAAAAAAAAACAGGGGGCATAAATCAAAAATATGAGGAGAACAAACAAAAGGAAGATGCAATAAATTTACAATCACACACCATTAGGTACACGTTTAAATATTTAAAACAGCCCAGTCTAATAATAGTATACATTTTTTTGACATTTGAATTTAAACGTTTTTGAAATGGAACAAAATCTGAATAAATTTGAAACTTTCTATTACATGTAAATAGAAAGGTTCAAATTTAATCTGTGTAAGATGTTTAGCTGGAAAGCTGGCTTCATGCCACTTTGGCTTGAGTGCTGACCTTTGACACAGCATGTCGAACATGATACTGGAGTGTAATCTGACCCTGTGACCCCCTGCCCACGGTTTTACCTCCTCAGACTTCCCCTGGCCGGGTGCCAGACCCTGCTGAGTCCGGTGGTGAGCTGTGGCCCGCCGGGTGTCATGCTGACCCGGCCCGTCATTATCAGCATGGAGCACTGCTCTGATTCCTGCACAGATCACTGGGCTATCAGGCTGAAGAAACAAGCCTACGAGGGAACCTGGGAGGTGAGTCTATGATGGAGCAATACACTGCATGTGACTGTGTCTTCATGCATAATGTTATAGAGTCAAAATGTAGTTAAGGATTGATGAGGTGTTGGTGCTATTAGTCATAGGTTTGAACAATGCTGAACAATGGTACTGTGGAGGTCCATAATATGCAATTATGTCATGAGTCAGTGTCATTTTGTCTGAATTGGCATTTCCTGAATTGGCATTTCCACCTCACAGCTCAGCCTCTGCAACTTAAAACACAAGGCATGTTTGGTTCACTTCCTGCAGTTGAGTCGATTCGGAATCAACTCACTATCTCACCTTTTCTCACCTGCCTGGAAAAAAACATACAGAGGTGAAAAACAGTGCATCTGTGAAAGTGTCACTTTCCTGTGACTAATAGTACCCTTGAATGTACCACCCAAGTGACGAGTTTTTTTTTGTTTGTTTGTTTTTTTATGTTACGTTAAAACCACATAATAATCCACACTGTGAGCAGCATAGGCTCTGTATTTGGATCCATTCTCCATCCATCCTCCATCCTTCACTCTCTTTTCATTACTGAATTGAATCGGAAAGGATTTGAACTGTATCTCCATCATCGTCTACTCAAACACGTCACGTAATCCTCTAAAGAGCATTCCCCAGGAAAGAGATTGAAGAAGGAGGGTGAGAGAAAGGATGAAGAAGCAGAACAGGGGGGTGGCAGTGGGAGTGAAGGTCCTCTTTCATGTTCGATATTCTGCATAAATTATTCAGGCCGCCCGGTGTGGCAGTGGCGGGGCGTCTGCAGAATGAATTGGCCTGTCTCTGGCTGAGGTTAGACGAGGACTTTTAATCATCTTTTGGCACAAATATAGCCCAGGTACCCCAGACTCAGGCAGGAAAACGGGGAACTTCGTCCTCTGCTGAGCCCTCGCAGGCTGACTTAGAGCAATTAATTTCTCCAGAGAGCGTCTGAACCGACAGGAAAGAAAGGCTGAAATATAGTCCCTTGTCGATATCGAACTAACTGAATGGGGACGTTCAAGAAAAAGAGTAAGAGAAAAAAAAAATGTTGGGATGGGAAAAAAGTATGTCTTCATAGCAGGTGGATGTGAAAACGGCTCATGTCGATAGTAATTTTATTGATGAACACAACAGCTCATTTCATCGATCAGCAGGATGTCATTTCCTGGCCAGAGGTCCTGAGGTGTGTGAGGTTGATTAGATTGAGAAAGCGGGTGTACTCATCACTGAGGCTCCCGTTTGCCTTTTGGTCTAATTAAAACCATTCTGGGAAGCTATAAGATGATTGTATTGGAGGATAGGTTCCAAAACAACAACATTTCATCAGATGTAGATTCAAGGCTTTTTGTTATTGCTTGTGAAATATTACAGTTTTTGGCTCTAACACAGGTTTCATTCACAAGTCAGGAGCTCATACATTAGCTTTAATTAATGCATTTTCACAGCAGTTAAAGAAGAGCGCATCTAATTATCTAAGTGTCTAATTGATTAACAAACAGGAGCGGGTGTAAAACGGTAAGGGATTGGTTGCAGTGTTGCCATGGCAACGTTAACAAGCGAGGTCAGCTCCCTTTGCCCTGACTGTGATTGCATCACCGAAGCTGTCTGGAGAGAAATGTTCACAACGACGCAGCGTGCGTCTTGGCTTTTTTTTTTTTTTTTTCATTTTAATGGCTGTAATATCAAACAGATAAGGAGGAAATTGCCACAGGAAAACGAATGGGATTTATTTGATCTGATGAATTCCAAGGTCTTTCATTTTTCTTCTCTGAAGGCCTCTGCTTCAGAAGTGTGTGTGCTTGTGTATGTGTAATATGTGTATGTGTAGAAAATATGAAATATAATACATGTCAAACAGGCCACTAACATGACGAATATGAGCACAGGTAATTACAAATTAGCCCAGTGATTCATGTTAATTAATTCAACATGATCAAAATAAGATATTAATTACTCTTGAGAAAAAGCACAATGAATCTGAAACATTTCCCTACAAGCCCATGATGACATCTGTCCCGCCCTACCCCTCTCTGCCCTGCCCTGCCCTGTGTGAACTATGCCCTCACTCATTCCCCTGTGTATGTTAGGACGTGCTGCTGCTCGGCGAGGAGTTGGTGTCTGAGCCATTTTACTGCCAGCTGGAGGCTGAGACGTGCCGCGTGTTCACAGAGCAGCTCGGACGCTTTGCTTTGATTGGCGAGTCCCTCAGCATGGCCGCAGCCAAACGCCTCAAACTGCTGCTGTTTGCCCCGGCGTACTGTTCCACGCTCGAATACACCATCCGTGTCTACTGCACTGACGACACCCACGACCTCATCCAGGTGAGTCGCCTTGACCTTGATTTAAATCAAACTGCTGTCTAACTGTGTGATTCCCATTAAAACGCTTCACATGATTAGTCATCTTATTGTACAGACAGTGTCGATTGGTTCGTGGGGAAATATAATGGCCAGTGACTCGTTCATATTTTTTGTGTTTGTAATTGGTTTGTTTGTTAATGTACAGAGTGGTAGTTGGTTACTGTATTAATGGACAGACTGGTAATTGGGTGTATGTTGGGGTAATGAATGGTAATTGGTTATAGAGAATTGTAATTGGTCGGTGTAGTAAGTGGTGATAGGTGGGGAGACAGTATCTTGTAATGGGTTCATATTTTTGAATGTTCATTAATTGCCTATTTTGCAGTATTGCATGTTAATTTGTAACTTTAGTAGTGATATGTATATGTGGAGAGTACTAATTTGATAGTATGTTAATACATTGTGTGGTCATTTATTGATGACATCGGAGGGCAAAATGCAGCGAGTGGTGATGGGATAGGGTCTGAATTGTGATTGGTCAATATTTTGATTGAGAAGTGCTCAATGTGTTGGTAGAAGGGAGTTGTTGGAGTGGCTGGTACTTGTGGTATGTTGGGGGACAAGTGATGTTTGGTTGCTATGTTGGTGTAATGAGTAGTGATTAGATGTGGTGTTGATGTAATTAAAGGTGATTATCAGCATTAGATGATGTAGTGGCTGCTGATTGTCTGTAATCAGTAGAAATTGGTGCTTGGGGTAAATTGTGGCTGTTGGTTAGAGAGATACTTGTTAAAGGTTCTTATTTTTGGTTTCCTCTGTGTTGATGGGTGACTGGTTGATTCGTTAGTATTATGATCAATAATCAGTTGCGATGCTGTAATGAGTAATGACCGAGCGCTACGCTGACATATGGTATTCTGACATAATCAGGATTATCAGTGTCATAATCAGGATTAGTTGAGAGGGAAAATGAACATCGGTTGATTTGATGGTGTAATGACTGGTGATCTGGTGATTGTTGCTATTCTTGTGTGATAAATGATAATAGGTTCTGTTCCTCTTCTGTTTTGTTCTCCATTTGCTTGTCATCTGGCTGCTTATGTCTGTATTTCTTTGGCATCTTTCCCTTCTCCTTTTTTTTTTCCTCATGAATGGATCAAGAATAATCAGGAGCTAATGCCAACGCTGACTCCCTGGAGAAGCTCGTTTGAGTAGCCTTTAAGATTTCATTTGCATGGTTAATTAGTAAATGAAAAAGAGGAGCTGTGTGACTGCCGTCCCGAGTCCGCCACGAGAGAGAAGAGCGTAAAGCGTAGTAATCACCACTCCAACCTCACGCAACACTGCCAGAGAGGAGGAAAAAAAAGAAAGAGAACGTGTGAAATGACATGAGGAGACTTGGAGAAGTTGTGTGATGGGTGGGTGATGGAGATTCCAAGATGGAAAGTCCAAGAGAGCTGGACGGAATGAGAGCCAGAATATACACGTGTACACAGCTCAGAGGATTATGGACAGTGGCGTTTGGACTCAGAGCCTCAATCAGACCACAAGAAGAAAGTTTTCAGGAACACAAGGTCCTCTAAAGCTTCATGAGAAACTCCAGCAGCTACTGATCCCCAGCCAAACTGCGTCCTCGGCACCCACACTCGTTATGAACTCATTAGGAGCTCCATAAGGCTGCGAGATGCAAGCTGTTGATGTGTGTTGCGAGGGTTTTTCAGTGTATTATATATAGCATCATTAAACACTGGGAAAAAGTGGAACATTAAATAAATAGCCGTAGTGTAAAGAAAAGAGAGCAATAATGGACTACTGCAGCTCCTGACCTTGACCATTCACAAACACTAGAGATGTGTGTGTTCATGCTAAGCTCTTTTCTTTTTTTTTCCAGCTCTCCTCATACACTCCCAGATGTCCGTGGTAAGCCACAGTGGCCTCATGGGATATGCAGTCTTTTAGGGCTGATGTAGTAATATAGTGCTCCAGTTCCTCTGAGAATCTGATCTACACCAGTCGCTGTTGTGTAGAAAACAAGGACACCCCTAAACAGGTGCAGCGAGCTCTTTCTCCAAATTTTACCCCCTCCAGAGTGACTGATTGGCTTCCTGTACAGTAACAGGTATTCATTTATTGTGATTGTCTTTGGATTATTATGCTAATCAGTGCTAGTCAGAAGAGCGTGCAATAGAAATAGGTAGCAGATGATCGAATGCCTGAGACGCATATTTATCTCTGGTGACGTGTTAATTGTATTGTGTTATGGGCTGTAATGATTGCCGAAGGGTATGGCATGCATCAAGACACACACACACACACACACACCCTAACTATAATACCAAATTAACTTTTGCACTGGGCAGGAAATAAGCATCGCTGTTATTCGCTATCTGGCTCTTCAGGCACATTTCACTCAAAAGGATTGCAGTGAGGTGCAGTTTGTTTTCTGGAATATTCTAGTGTAAAAAAGTGGCAGCTGTACACACACACACACACACACAAGGATTTCTTATTTGT
>JAOTRN010000025.1:8369320-8405195 GCA_028566695.1 Bagroides melapterus | reverse complement strand
AGAGAGAGAGAGAGAGAGAGAGAGAGAGAGAGAGAGAGAGAGAGAGAGAGAGAGAGAGAGAGCGAGAGCGAGAGAGAAACCTCAACTTGCACAAATTTTCTGGCTCCAGAAAGAACGTTTAAACCAATGAACAGGCACAGACAGACGTCCAAAAAAACAAGGAGGTGGAGGAGGAGGAGGAGAGGGTTGAGGGAACATTCCACCAAGTGAGATTTACAGGCCGTTTTACATCACCATCGACAAAGAAGAAAAGGGAGACGTGCTGGGAACTATTAACAGCACAGAGCGGGTGATGAGATGAACATTAAACCATTAAATAAAAAATAAATAAAAAAAACACCAACTGAGGGGTTTTCAATGAGAGGAAAAAAAGAAAAAAAAGTTTCCTGGAATGAAGTCAGTGAAAACCACTGCCATTATAGCAGTTTTTTTAAGGTTTAACTTTAACCTTTGACCTTTGATCCAATACCAAGCCTATTAAAAGTAAACCTAAACATATGGTACACAAGAGTACTCAAGATACAGAAACCAATCCAAGTCATAAGTCATTCATGTCAAATTTAACCGTTGAGCTCCCTCCAGCCTGTAGATGGTACTTCTTTCATTTAAAAACAAAAAGGTATGACAAAAACAATTTACTTTTGTATCCGGAACGAGGTGTTGTGTGCTTGTGATTACAAATTCGTGACTGAGCAGTGACTCATTAGGACAGCATACTGTTAGGAAAATGGTCAATAGACACAATGCTGAGCCTCATTTACTGATAATTTAGTAAACTTTGCTTAAAACAAAACAGACTAAATATTTCAGCTGGACGAATTTTCAAAATCACTGGTCACCACTGTTTCCAAGGACTAAAACTAGTTAGACCTTAGTTCCAACAACATAATCAAGTTGTAATCCCTTTACTTATTACAACAACTTTGTTTTAGCAGCGCAAGAGATGAGTCTATTATAAATACAAACAGACTCTTTCTATAATGCATTCATTATAATCCATTCTGTTCCTCTTCAGGAAAAAAAAAAACAAAAAAAAAACTTTTTCTCCCTCATGGTACGTCTTGAGATATGCAAATAATTTTGACAACGTAAAGTACATACTGATTCGACTTTGTGACGTCGCTGGCGACTTCCAGCAAGCAATATATGATTTATAAGCAATCATTTAGCAACAGTATTCATGTCTCTGTTTCTGTAATAGAAATACATTATAGCTTATGATGCTACGGTTGTTTTTGTGCGGTAATATAATTCAGACTTTGAAGTTTTTACAGACAAATGAATGAAAGTAATAGGTAGCTAACCAACATTAGAGGAAACAGCTTATCTCACAGAAGAAGCTTAGTAAAGTCCAAGCTATCTTTACACTACTAAAAACAAGTTATCTAAACGAAAAAATGAACTTTGACCAGAGTATTGACTCACTCGATTTAGCATATTTTTGAACTTTCTGAGGGGAAAAAAAACAGCATCAGCTTATAACTCAGCTGTCCTCTCTATCCGCTAAAAGATGTTCAAAATTAGTTTAAAAGCTGTGTAATTACCTCCTGTGTTTCTTTTGTGTCTCCAGACATCGTAAAATCGTGTTTATTTATCGAACAGAGGAACGCGTCAACAGACTAAACTTTCAGTAGCTCTGCTCCTCGTGCCGTGAGCTCGCCTCCTCGAGCAGCTGCAGCGGCTCGCGCGCTCCCTCCTGGATTTTTAGTAGGATTAGAGGAGACACGTCACGTGTCACGTGGCCAATGATGCACGCACCTTGACGGAGGAAAAATAATGGCGGCGTCTCAATTTGCAAGTTGTCTGTAATGAACTGACAAGCGAGGTCTGGCGTTTGAAAGAGAGAGCAGAGTATGTGAATTCCAAGTTGCTTTACAAATCAACTGTGCTGATGTGTCATCAAGGGGCGTGGTCAGGCTATGTTACACCCAGTGACCTCACACTTAGTGATTTATCCTGTCTGTGGATGGTGTGAGTAGTTAGAGCTACCATAACATAAATCTCCACAATAAAACCTCAAGAAAAAAGACAAAAAGAAGAAAAAAGACAAAAAGAAAGAAAGAACGGAAACAATGATCACATTCCATTTCAATGATCAATTTTTCATTTCCATATCAAGATTATTATTAAAGTTATTAAATCTGAAAATAAAATTATAAGATATGACTATTATGGTGGAACTTCAGACTGTCATGTTGTAAGTAAGAAATAAAACACTTATTTGGGTGTGGTGTTATGAGAAAATAATCAATGACAAGCCGGTGTGATGCATCTTAGGGGGGAAGGTGCAGTTACTCTTACCACCGTGAAGTTGAGTATGAAGTTGAAGTTCCTGTCATACCCAGTCGTTTCTTCACCAGCATCAAATGATTTCTTGTCTCTTATACAAATGCCTCTGTCCTGAAGAGATTAAAAAAATGTTTAATGTTACAGCTTTAATTCTGACCATTACAAAGCTCTGTCAACGGAGAATCCTTTTATCCATGCTAAAGAACATCACACAGAAAACATAATTTCAGCACAACTTTGGACAAAATTCAATTCAGTTCCACTGAAGTCCACTGGATGGAGATATAACGCAACAAATAACGTACACCTTACTTTCACTAGTTGGGACGTGAAAGTAGGAATTCTGTATAATAAGTAGTGCACTTGTGTGAGGGATTTAGGATACGACCTGTGAAGGTTTTCCACCTGCTTCTTCTCCAGGATATTGTTTAAATAATAATCATTATTTTATAAAGAAATACGAACCGTTTATTTTGGAAAGTCTGTGAAGTAAGTCTGTGAAGTAACCAGTTGGCTAGTTTTCATGTAACATACTAAAACACACACACACACACACACACACACACACACACACACACACAGAGCCACAGCTGGGGTGGGTGAAGCGAGTGTGTCAGCGAGTCAGTCAGTCAGTGAGTGTGTGGAAAATGGCCGACGCGTTCGGACTACAGGCGGAAGAGGACCCCGCGGCTGCGTTCCTCGCGCAGCAGCAACACGAGATCGCCGGCATCGAGAACGACGAGGACAACTTCGGCTTTGAGTTCGCGGCGCGTGAACAACCCGAAGCCGAAGCAGCAGCAGCAGATTCCCAACCGTCACATTTCAGTTCGAACTCTTTCCAAGGTAACTGCTGCGCTAATCAGCCGGCTAGCTACCTTAGCTGTCTAAATAAAACAACCCAATAAAGCGTTGCCTTATTATTCTATTTAATAAATGAACAAAATGCTATTAAAATAAAATAAAGTCCTCATTAAACACCCAGTGTTTAATCTTGTGAACTCTGGTTGAATCGACAATCTTCCTAGCTAGCTAGCTAGCTAGCTAGCTAACGTTAAATAGCCTTAGCATCATACACTAGCTTGCTAAATCCAGTACATTTAAATAATATAATGTTTCATGAGTTAACATCACTGAACCTTTTTATGTATGTTTAGCTACATATTAGTTTAACCAACAAAAATATTACGGGTACGTTAAATAGTGTATTTTAATTTAAATCAGTTATAACTTGATTATTGTCACATATGTATGTATGTACGTATGTATCAATTATTTTTAAGATCAAGCTCAAAAGTTTGTACACCCCTTGACACATTAATTTCTCCTGAGGTAATTTCCTGTTTTACAAGTACTGTGACTATGCAAATAGCAGCAAACTTTTTTTCCCATCAGCATAGAAAATCTCAAACATTTATCTAGACTGAAATTTTAAGACAATGTCAAGTTTGATGGAAAAAGAAAGTAACTCGTGTCATAAGAAAAACACTAACATGGCCGATCTGGAGGGAAATAAATTCAAAAAGATTTTTTGGAGCCATAGAACTTTTATTACTGAACATTCCACTGATAGAAAAGATTACGTCTGAGTTGCTTTTATTGTCCAGAACAAAAATATAACAACTTTGATAATGGCCGGATGTGATTTCCGTCTATAAATTTATAAATTTAATTTTGAATTTCACACTTAAACATTAACATTTCTGCCAGTTTTTCTTGGTATTATCATCAGTGTATTGCTTTGTTCAGTGTTTGCAAAGATTTCTCAACTCGGGCTACTGTAACCATCTCGTTTTAAACGTTTATGACTAGCAGCCGAACAAGTATTTCAGGATTGCACTGACGCTCCTGTATTGGTTTCTGAATCTTTAAAAAAGAAGTTACATTGCTCAAGAATGCAGTAGCTATCTGTAACTCTTTTTTCCCCCAATCAGATGAGTTCAGAGGAGCAACTATGAATGGAGAACTGTTTCAGGTAAGATTATTACACTTTCTTTTTCAATAAAAGTTTGTCTATATGAATGATTTGTCTAATCCACGAACAACAGTAGCATCGAACAAATCATCACAAATGACACAACCCCTAACTTCAAGGCCACTTGTAATCAAATGTTGCTCACTTTTTTCTTTTTTTTTTTAAGTTTTGTCTTGTTTTTTCTGTCGACAGCCCAGTAGACTTCATTTGTTTTCCAAATAGTAAGATTAATTACTGAATTTATTTTTGCTGTCATAAATCAACCAAAAAACATGCTGTTTAAGTGTGCATTCTTTGGTTAGTAGATGTATTGGGCAGATTGAATTTGAGTACAATTCATTTTCAGCTGATTTGTTCCTTTAACTTGTAATTTCGATCCCTTCAGGATTCCAGCGACGTAACGGACGGTTATGCAGCCATCTCCCAGGTCGATGTGCAGCGGCAGGAGCCTGAAAGTTTACGCAAGTGGAGAGAGGAACAGAAGGAACGTCTGGAACAGTTAGGTACGTCCTAATAACGCAATTCATATGATTCTGCATATGATGGGTCATATGACTCTGCACATTTGTAGAATTATTTGTATAACTGTTTACATTTATATTTACGTCATTTGGCAGATGCTCTTATCCAGAGCGACATACAAAAAGTGCTTTTAAGTCTGTCTTTGAATACATTAATTGAGGTTCAGTAGGTTACAAGACCAAAGATACCAAGAGCCTAAAACAAAGTTAATTTATTTATTTTATTTTTTATTTTTTTGAGACATATACAAACAGGGGAGTTTACATAATGCTTCAGTTCAGATTGAATGCCATTGTATTTTGTTCTCCTATAAAATGAGTCCAGACACAATAGATTTTTTTTAATACTGCGCCAAACATTCTAAACATTTATTATTATTTTGATCTCTCTGGAACTATTCCATAGTTATACCTGTTTAACCAGTGGATTACTTCTAATGTTGTTGTTTTTGTCTCGTTTTGTTTCGTTCTTCAGATTCAGCCTCCAAGGTGGCGGAAATTGAGTGGAAAGAGAAGGCGAAGAAGGAGCTGGAGGACTGGCACGCTCACCAGCGGGAGCAAATGGAGAAGAATAAAGTCAACAACAGGTATCTCACCACAACATCACTTTACAGTGAAAACTGTAGGAATACTTTTACGCTCTCTTTTTAGAATCGTTTTAGAAAACCTCCTTCTTGAAGCAAGTGATTTCAATCTAACTGAGTACCAACTTGACAGCTGGTTCAGGCAGGTCACACTTCAACACGTCATTACGAGCTAGTTGTGAGGGACCAGGTCCGGTTTTGTACATGTATGGAAAATGTAGTCAGACACAATGATGGATAAACAAAAGCAGCCTGCGGACAAGTGATGACAAGCCATGCTGCTGAAACCATGAATATGTGCCAGGTGTAACGGAAAAAAACACAGACTCCACAAGACCTCTGAAGGTGTGATGTGGTATCTGACGCCAAGACCTTAGCAGTAGTTGTCACACTTTGCCTACCTCCAACACATCAATTTCGGAGAACCGGCAAGGTGCCATAGTAACGAGATACTCAACGTTATTCATGTCACCGGTCAGTGTTTTTTTTTTTTTGTTTTGTTTTATCGAGAACGCTGATTTCATCAAATAAGTGATCTTAAAATTTGCTCCATTTATTCTAGCCCCTAACTAAACTGTTACTTCAACAGTAAGTAAGATGAACTTTGAGACAGATCTGATAAACAAAAAATACAGTTTGCTATTAAACTTTAGATATTTGAGGGCAGCTTACGACTTATTCCCATAACTTTCATTATTTTCCCCATAACAGTTCCTTATTCCCACATTAATACAACAAACAGTAGTTAAGTTATTAAGTAAGATTTATCTGTTTTCTGAAAACAAGCAATGTTTTTTGTTTTGTTCTTTAACGACCCAAAACTTGAACTACTACATTGCCAACGATCTCTGAAAATTCTCTTGCATTAATATTTCTCACGATCTAACCATTCTCCACATTTCTTTGTGTGTATGGTAGCTTGTATAATTGACTATCCCACGGCTTTGTGTGTGTTTCTGTTTGTCTCTCTTTCTTCCTTTGCCTGCTTGCACATTAGGATTGCTGATAAGGCTTTCTACAAACAGCCCAACTCTGATGTGATAGGCTTTGTGTATGTCTCTCGTCACATTCTCAAATAAATCAGCGAAATTACCTCATCACTCTGCTCCCTCCTTAATCAAACACATGCCCAGATACTAAACCCTAGTTTTTGGCTTCCACCAAGGTGGAATATGGACACTTCTGCTTTTTAAAAACCATTTTACTCCGGACAGGTTTGTAATATAGAGTACTACAAAGAAAAAAAAACAGAGCGGTATTAATCTTTGCTTCTTGGGTCAGTGAGTGAGCAAGTGTGAGGCCTTCTTGCTGAACAAAGAAAAAAAAATTATATGTATATATATTAGTGTTAGTGTTATAGTGTTTGTGATGTTCTCAGTGGTCAAAGTGCATGTCTGCATCTACATGGTTTATTGTAGTAAATAAAATGTGATTTTTTTTATTTATTTAATTTATCTCCCTCTCCCCATCCCCCATTAATACATATATTCCTAGTGGTGATGAATTGCATGGCATGTGTTCAGAGTTGTTGTTAAAAAGCACTCTCGTTTTCCATCCTAACTATTATGTTTGTGTTTAGAGCATCTGAGGATGCTTTCCTGAAGGAATGTGACGACAACAGCCCCGGCACGGAGTGGGAAAAAGTGGCGCGGCTCTGCGACTTCAACCCCAAGACAAGCCGCCAGATGAAGGACGTGTCCCGGATGCGCTCGGTCCTCATTTCCCTGAAACAGACGCCGCTGTCTCGTTAAGGCCTCGTCTCACACTCCGCCTCACGTCTCGCCTTCTGTCCACCTCTGTCTCCATCTCAGTGTCCTTCTCGCACTTTGTTTTACACATGAGATGTTTTGGTTTTCTGTCTTTCTTTTAAGGTGTACGGTGACTTGAAACTTTTTTCCCTGTTACATATAATCTGTATCAAATTATTATTTTTCTTTCTTTAAGAAAATGAGAATTGTGTCTTTTGAGTGGGCTTGTTGAGAATGGAGTGCAGGAGCGTGACCCTCAGAGTAATCCAAATTAAAAACCTAGCTCAAACTGACAGCAGACTTGTTACATATGACTGTTGGATGGAAGCTAACTGACTAAACAGTAAAAGCAGTAGAGCCACCTGAGCAGTCAGAATTTCAGTGTTTACACTTTTTTTTTTTTGCAATATATTAACACTAACCCAGTTAACACTTCCCAGTTTGGTCCTCCGAGACACCCAGATGTTCCACTTCAAAACAATTTGTTGCTCAAAATCTGCTGTTTTATTCAGTATTTTTGATGTCTGAAAACGTATTGTACTGTATATCAATTCCTCCCTGCAGCATATCCTCTCGCTGTCATAAATGTGACTTTTGGTTTGATTCTCTCAAGGGCCAGCGTGTTTAAACCGTAACAACTGATTTCACATTTACAGATGAATGATTCAGTTCATTGGACTCTTTGATTCAAGAGTCAACTCATTTGGCTCATTGGAATTTTCCCCCCAAACCGACAGAGTTTGAGATTTGAGCTTAATCTGAAAATATCTACCTTTTTCATAACCATTTTATAATTAATAATTGTGAGGATAATTCTTCAGCAAAGGACTACAAACATGTATCCAAGAAAGATTCGTTTTAATTCATACGTAATCACTACATTGAGCACGTGTTCAGATGTTGTCAGATGTCAGATTACATATGTATGTTTTTGATCACTTGTATGCACGCAAGATGGCCGTCGTTCACCAGATAGAGATGAATCAACGAGTCGACTAGCTAAAAAACGACACATCACCGTTACAGATGTGATGAACGTATTTCTGTAGTTTTAACTGGTTTCCCTACAGCAGTGTCCAGTTTGTTCAGAGTGAAATTTTACACCATGGGATTTGAGAATTGTGTTACTACAGAGACGAGTGACAAGCGAAATGTGGACTGTCTGGGGGTCCCGTCACTAAAGACCTAATTTGGGAAGCTGTGCTGTAATTGGTCTAAAAAGTAGAAAGACATAATTGAAAGAATATTGTGAATAATTTGTATGCGCTAACCTGCACTTAAAGAGTGACAATAACATCCAAGGTTTCAAATCTTAACCATGAGTTAAGAGGTGAAAACTTGGATGTTATTGTCACTCTTCAGAGATTGGCAAAAATGAGAGTAGCTTCATTTTCCGTACTGAGTATTCATACCGTTACTGATTATATCGCTTATTGCATGTTTTGCCTTTTTTTTGTTTGTTTGTTTTTTTTACAGGAAGGTTGGCAATAATTCTCTATTTTCATTCATCTTTGTTTTCCATCAAACCTGCTGTGTCGTAAGTTCCATTCCATGTCGCCCCTAAATATTTCCCGAAAACTAAAAGATATTTACCAGTTAAATTCTAGTAGGTTATTTGTTTAGTGGATAATTCAGCTTCACGTGTATGGAGTATAAAATTTCAGATTTGAGCTGTAGCATCTCCACCCAGTTCAGATATAAATCAGTTGAGCATGCGTTCAAGTGTTACGAATATTTATTTTCACCATCATTGACGTTCACTTTGAAGTCTTTCAGCTTTGAGGCCTTTTTTGTTTAATACAAAAAAACAAAACTGTTACTTGCCTTTCCGCAGACCAGCTCTGTTGTGTGCTGCACCACAGATTGCGGTTTTTACTGGCTGCCAAAGACTGTATGTTCATGCCTGACTCCGCTCTAAATAAAAATATATCGGGACAGTTTTCCAGACATGACTCAATTCAGTTTTTGGATGATAGAAAAAAATTTCTTGTTTAGACATATTAAACAAGAGATAGAACATGGTAGAGGTTGATGTAAAATGTTTCCAAACATCATCTATGTATGAGCATAATGCTAACTTCTAAAAGATAAATAAATTAATTAAAAAAAAAAAAAAAAAAACAGACACAGGCTTTTAGGTTTGAAATTGTTTATTCCATTTTCTTTATCCGGCAGTGTGGAAAAAAAAATGATTTATTCAAATCTGGTAGCGTTCATATCTCTTCACAACATCCCTTACTTTTGCTTTCATTATAAAGTCAATACAAAGAGGTTCCTTGATCAGTTAAACTGCTTTTACCCTCAGTATTACCCTGGGGTTTATACGGAATCGATCCAAATGGGGTCAAGGTCAAAGGTCTGGAACAGCGGCGCCATCCCGTCAGATTTGACTTCCGTTTTGGAAGAAGAAACTTTGGACTTCAAACGCCGCACGATTTGGTCCATGGTATCATTTGAGTTTTGCTGTTTTACTGAGTCAGACCTAATTTTCATAGCATTGAGAATGTTTTCATTTTCTCAATTCATGATGGCTTTGATGCAAGTTAGTGTGAAGTAAACAGGTTATGTCAAATCGCTAGTGCAAAACTCAAGACGCGAACCTTCCATCAAACAGATTTTATTTTTGGCCTGTTCATTTACTTATGTTTCATGCCCCTTTCTCATTCTATTACGGGGAGGGGAGCAACATTCCTAACTTCAGCAGTGTTACACACACCAAAGGTTTTATCCGAAGGCAACCAAAAAACACTTTTGTTTTTTAAATAAATCAGTCAGTAGCAGAAGCTCTCAAGGGCCATGAAGAAAATCTGTGTCCAGATTTGAACTCTGAACCCTCGCTTCACTATCTGGATTTTAGTGCCGTTGTGGCAACGCCCACTATAATGGCCACAACGGTAAATCCTTGGGCGAAGATGCGAGTGCGCATGAGAAGCTGGGACTGGCGCGTCTTCCCCTGTTTGAAGGCTCGGAGGCCATAGATCAATGCTCCTGCAGTGCCCAAGCAACCTGAAGAGCAGGAAACCCACAAAAAATCAATAAAATACACAACCATGAAAGCATACCAGATCATAATGATCCAAAATCTCCAAGTAGATGCATTTAAAACGATCACAGATGCAGTCATTGGTAGCGATTTGCAGTCTGATATTCCTTTTCTGCTGGGGATGGAACATAATATCCAAACCAGCTCAGTATTAACTACAGAAATCAAACCTGCTTGAATTTAAAATATTCAGAGAAAATTCTGAGGACTTTCATTCGCCAGGTCTCTGTCAGCTTTGACATCTGGATCCTGATGTTTTTGCACATTCGTTGCAAATGTGTTTGAGATCGGCCAGATTAGACAGCCCATTATATGTGGCCAGTAGACTACTACTTCTTTTGGAAGGTGATCCTGTGACCCTCTCTTGCAGACTTATATTCTACACTAATATTCCCCTTCCAATACTCCACAGAGGAAAAAACACCTCTCCCCTTTCCCACAACATGATGCTACCACCACCATGCTTCACTGTTCAGGGTAACAAGCAGTGTTGTGTTTCTGTCAAAAAAAATAATGCTTCATATCAACACCAAAAAACGTGTGAAAACATTTCAGCTATCTGAATAGCTTTTACCATATTATACTCATTTTTTAATACCACTACCACTTTTCCATAAAGCCCACAGACTTGTGCCAGTCTAAGGCTGTCTTTTGAATAGCTAATAATAACAGCATAATAAATGAAAACTATAAAATAATGGGCTGTTTTGTGTAGATTCTTATCATCCCATCACACGGGGTGAATACTTATGCAAGCCACTTTAAAAGTCGTTTGGGGTTTAAAAGCATCCTTGATTTAAACAGCCATTTCCTGTGTTGGTTTGTTTGTGCATGGGATGCTCATACACAACACTAAATTCCCATGAGTGAGAGGAAAAGAGAACAAACATTTTAAGGCCAAACTGTTCCTTTGAAGTGTTCCACATTCATCTAACCCCAGTTCACAAGATGTAATAACTTACTCTAACATTTATGCACATTCTCAGTGTCAGCAATCTGAAGTTTTCTGACAGGGTAACGGTCTTCAAAAATAGATTACAACAATAAGTAAGTAACTCTAAGCTGATATTTTTGTCCCATTAACTTCAACAGAGAAAAGGGAGAACAACAGTTATAGCTGATACAATAAATGTGATAACATGAACTAAGTCATGCCACATTAAATATGAACATAAACTAAAAAGTATGTCTGTCATTTTTTTTTATGTAATTGCTAGTAAACTATTGTAGTGTAAGAGGAGTAAAATGGTTCTGGATGTGCTGTTATGGAAAGTGTTGATTGTTTTGCTGACTGTTCCCCTGAATGTTATTATTGTAATCCTTTCATAAGCTGTTGTCGTGTCCTGCACAGATTGTCATTTGAGGTTTATTTTTTTTTAATTATTATTATTTCAGATCCCACGAAACAGATTTTGATTAATTAAAATGATTAAGTTCAATACATAACAGTTAACGAACTTAAATCAAAGACGGTGTTTGTTATTCTGTCCACGGAAACTCAGAGGTCACGGCGGAGGACATAAAGCTTCAGAGCAACTTCTTAACAAGAACAGACACATGAGTTAAACTTATTAAAATTATTAACATGAAAATCAGGTCGAACCGTTCACTAAATTTAAACTAGCTGCTTTCTTGGTGAAAACTCACCGATGGGAACAAACGGGTTTTCTTTGGTTTTCCGTATGAACTTGTCTTTAAAACCCTCTTCTCTGGGCCGGGGAAGTGGAGTGAAGCCGTCAATCACCGGCGGGTCGGACAAGTCAAAAGCAGCGGCTACCGGCGGCGCTGTTTTAGCCGCTGAAGCTTGCTCTACTGAACTGGACGCGGCCGCCATGATGGACCATCTGCGACAGCACGAAATACGGCGCACCTGCCTATTTGTACTGCGCATGCGTGAAAGTGTCGCGCATGCGCCGCAGGTATTAGCCTGAACGGAAGCTGTTTGGATACGCAATAAATAAATGGATACGAAAGCTTAGAAATCCTGTGTTCTGTCATTATTATGGGCTAATGTCATAATTCCAAGAAACTTTTTCACAATTATAATTATGAGATAACAGGTCATAATTTTGTTATTAATAGTCCTCTGTAAAGCTGCTTTGAGACAATGTCCATTGTCAAAAGCGCTATACAAATATAATATAATTGAATTGAATTGAATTATTACATCAATACACAACATATAATGTGTTCAAAATGATGATGACCCCTCAAAATGATCTGGGATGTTATGTGGTGATGATGATAATGATGATGATGATGATGATGATGATGATGATGATGATTTTTGTTGTTCATATACTTTGGAAATTATGTTGCAACATGTAATTATTTTAAATAAAGATAAATTATATTAAGGATAAAACACGACGTGCTGTTATAGATCGCCATTTGCTCTGTGTTCTTTACAACGAAAGTTGTTTTGTCGTAATAACGACTTCATTTTCTTAAGATCTCTGCTTTATTAAAACATTATGCCTTTATCAGAATCAGAATTTCACAACTTTTATTATGTCGAGATAACGAGAAAATTGAGTCGTTATCATGACAAAGCAAGAAGGAAAAAATATAAATATGCATGGCCTCTTAGGACTTTCGTATTAAAGACAAGAAAAATTTTACTTTTTTATAATTTAGAACACAGCCAAAAAAAAAAAAAAAAACACAGCCTCGTGTCTCCTCCGGAACAGTAGGCGGCAAGCGCGAGGAGGCGCACGAGCCACGACGTGACGTATGACGTGTCAGAGGCCGCCGTCTTGGCTTAAACGTCATAACGTTGTGTTCGAAGGGGATTGGCGAGGTAAGATGGCGGCGCCAGAGGAGCAGGAATTATCTCAGGCTCAAACTGAGAAACTCCTCCAATTTCAGGTAGCGTCTGCTTCGTTTTAGGTTTAACTCTAAAATACAATTTTTAGTGAATGTTCATTTCAGATCTTGTTCGGTTTATGTCACAAAAAGATTTTTTTCCATGAATCTTTTATTCTGTCAGTCAGCTAACGTTAGCTAAATGATCTAGCCAGTCTCCGTCAACGTAGCTAGGTTACCCAACTCAGCGTTTTAGTTCATTCTGCTTAGTTTCGTTTTTGGATTTGTACGAAACACAACTGCGAGTATATAAAGCTGAGAAATCAAACTACCACCAGGTGTTATTCTTAAATAAAACAAATCTTTCTAACAGCTGTCAATTAGTATAAACTTTATTAGCCATCTGTGCTAGTTGGCTCGGTGAGTTCCTCAGCACACGAGTATTTGTCATTCTGTTAGAATCGACAGCTCGCTTTATTTTCATATCTGCCTATTGAAAATATTCGTTATTGCGATTAGGTTTGAGTGTTTTTTTTCTTTCCGGAGATGACAGGATGACCTAGGCTGAAGACTCACATACAACGGGTCATTTGCATTTAAATGTAATGTATTGGAGGCTTGTGACAGCTCAGAACTCACGACCTTCCGGTAAATAGTGTTCAGCACTGAAGAAGTAAACAATAAGGTGTTTTATTAATTTATGCTAAAAGTATACATGAGTTCATATTCATATACATGATGCCACACATTGCTCTTGATTTATTCTTATATTCATCACCGCATCCATTCTCTAAAAATACTGAAATAGGTATATAGAGTTAAATGTTTTTGGACACCTGCCCATCACACACGTGTGGTTCTTTTCAAAATTTTGCCACACACACAATTGTCTAAAGGACTTTCAGTGATGTAGCGTTATAATTTGTGGTCGAGTCCATATATGTGGCAATGCACAAAGCCGTGTGATTCCCCATTATTGCAATGGTGAAACCCTGACTCTGACTCAACCCCACTGAGCTCCTTTGGGATGGACTGGAAGACCGACTACACCCCTGACGACCTCAAACAACATCTCACTAATCCCAAATCCCCACAACACTGCTCCAATGTCTAGCGGAAAGGCTTCCCGTCGGAAACCTTTTTCCCCCTTAAAGTGTATCTTATACAAAAGCATCCAAAGTGAACAGGCTTGCAAACTAATCAGCATGGTGGTGCACAGGGTAGCGTCATCATTTCACAAACCTCCAGAGCTCAGGTTACTCTGTGTGTATGTGTACTCATATCTCTGTGGGTTTGCGACCAGTTCTTATTGGTCTTTATTTTAGACTTTATTTTAAGTCTACCTCTTGTCTACATAATGTCACGTTTCTGGTTATTATAAAGCAAGCTCGTCTTCATATGATGTCTATTTGCCTGCTGAATAAAATAGTTCACTGCACGTTTTTGTTTTTGACCTGACAGGACCTGACAGGACTGGAGTCAATGGACCAATGTCGGCGCACATTAGAACAGCACAACTGGAATATCGAGGTGAGGGATGTGGCGATGAATGGGACAAAATAAATAGCATGAGACTACATGAATGTCATGAAACTTCAGAACAAATAACGAATCCTGGATGCCAAATGCATGTTTGACTTTAATTGTCCACTTTTAATTTTTTTTTTTTTATACGTTTGCATAAAAACGATAAAACTTAATGAAAATAAACCTCACAGATAATCCTATAACCCCAAGGATTAATTAAGAACCACCCAAAATCAGAACTGACTTTTTACATTGTAACAGGCTTTTTTTTTTTTTTTTAATGATAAAAATGTGTCCTAACTCTCATTCTTTGGAAAAAAGTGTCACTAATATATTGTCATATTGCTCAGCCCCAGTGGAAAGCTTGCAAGAGTAGCATTGGAGTTTCACTTTCGTTTGCTCAGAACAAATCAACGATTACACACTAATGTCTTTGTAAAAGCTGTTGCTATGGAAACAGTAACCTTTGATTTACAGCCGACGTTCAGAAATGTCAATAACGCACCTGCAGCGTCAGTATTTTTTGAGAGAGGGACAGCTCAGCAGCTAACGGAAACCTGCCTCAGATTTCACAAGCAGTCTCTCTGTGCCAGATGTTGAAATGCACCCAGAGAGCCATGTGTTTTTGAATGAGTCAGCAATAACCGGAGCAGAACTGTGTAAAAAGTCAAAATATTCAGCACCATTACTCATCTTGCCAAGCAAAGATCCTCTATGCTGTCTGGATTCATGCTGATCAACAGTGAGAAATACTGCTTATGTGTTCTGTTTGGGTTTTTTTTCTTTTCTTATTTTCTCCAGGCCGCAGTACAGGACAGATTAAATGAGCAGGAAGGCGTTCCGAGCGTGTTTAACCCTCCACCTACCAGACCTTTACAGGTCAACACAGGAGACCACAGAGTTTATAGCTATATTGTCTCAAGGCCTCAGCCTAGAGTGAGTGCTTACATTCCTTCCTGATTATAACGTGTTTTTTTATGTATAGAAAGAGATAAAATATTAAACATTTTCTTTCTCTCTTTTTTTATAGGGTTTATTAGGATGGAGTTACTATTTGATAATGCTTCCATTCAGGTTTACATATTACACACTTATGGACATATTCAGGTAATAACACCTCAATAAACTGTTCATACGAATGTCATTGATTGTCTTCACTGATGATGTTAATGAAATGTTATCAGTTAAAATAAAGCGCGTGGTCACAGGTTAGAGATAAGGTCATGGCTTTGTGCAGAACAATCGAGTCTTTGCATGGCAGTAATTTGGAAAACGCCCACATTCAGGTGTGATGGACAGGAGTCTGACTGCAGTGTATAGTACAGTTTATGTGGGTCATGAGTTCAAATCCTGTCCGTGGCTCAGGAGACAAGAGAGAAAACCTGGTCATGTTCTCTAAAATTTGGCTATGGATACAGAGCCACATTTATGGGCAATAACATTCCTTGTGTACTGCACAGTTAATACCTATGAGTTCATGATCCTTCATGCCATCTTATCTCTATATTCAGGTTTGCCCTGAGATTTATTAGGCCGGATCCACGGGGTCGCGTCACGGATCCCGTCGGAGACGTCGTGTCCTTTATTCATAGTTTTGAAGAGAAATACGGACGGTCACATCCTGTTTTCTACCAGGGAACATATAGTCAGGTAAGCTGACCTTCTGCCTTTGCAATGTTACTATAGAAACATTGATTTTGAAAAAGAAAGCACATTAGTATAAACACCTGTGCTTCTGTCTGCTGACTTTTAATGTATCACTTTTTCCTCTCTCTTTTAGGCGCTGAACGATGCCAAACGCGAACTCCGCTACTTGTTAGTTTACCTTCATGGTGATGACCACCAGGACACTGACGAATTCTGCAGGTTTGAATTCTCTTTTCTATTTCAATTATGTCTTTATCCTTTGTTCGTGCACTCAGTGTGAAGTCACTTGTTTCTTGTCCTCCGACCTCTCCCTTAGAAACACGTTAAGTAGTGAAGAGGTACTGACTTTCATTAACACAAGGATGCTGTTCTGGGCGTGTTCCACTAGCAGGCCGGAAGGATACAGAGGTAACATCACACAGTAGATTTCCTGTTCTGTTCTTCTTTTTGCAAGTGTAAAAATAAATCCTTTTACAAAGGTAACTGTTGGACTAATGGTGTACTGGTGATTGTGTTCAGTGTCGCAGGCTTTGCGGGAGAACACGTATCCCTTCCTGGCCATGATCATGCTGAAGGATCGCAAGATGACAGTGGTGGGGAGGCTGGAGGGACTGATCCAACCCGAGGATCTCATCAACCAGCTCAACTTCATCATGGAGGCCAATCAGACTTACCTGACATCCGAAAGACTCGAAAGGTAACCGGTTTATTCGTATACATGAATGTCAGACGTGTGTACAGTTAAGTTAAAGCTAAAACGCAGGACGATCCTGACAGTCGATACTTTGTTCCTCAGGGAAGAGCGGAACCAGACACAGGTGCTGCGGCAGCAGCAGGATGAAGCGTACCTGGCCTCTCTGCGTGCTGATCAGGAGAAGGAACGCAAAAAAAAGGAGGAGCAGGAGCAAAGAAGACAGGAGGAAGAAGCGGCACGTCAGACCCGTCTAGCTGAGGAGAGGAGACAGAGGGTGATGAACAAAATGCACTACTCATTTCTAAAAACAAGCCTTCTCATTTCCTTGCATGAAAATATGCAAGAAAGTGTGCACCAAACGAGATCTCTTCCCTCACACCAAACTTGATGACAAGATTTACTGATGACACTTTAATTAAACACCATCACAAATGCTTAAAAAGGTTTAAAAAAAAAAAATAAATCGCAGTTCTACATCCTCATACCAACCCTAAAGTCTGATTCTGATTTTTTTTTTTATCTGAATTATATAATCCTGCACCGTTCTAGTCAAGGCTGACTGAGGGGATAATTTGTACTTAGGGTTGTTCTGAGAAACACTTCCAGTTTCAGCTGGCATTGTTTTCTATAAATAGTGCTCTGGGCCTGAACTGATGGTGTACACAATATCTACCAAGCACACTTAGCAGTTATCAGTTGATCAGATCTACTGGTCATGTAGTTTTTAAACAACATATTTGAACAGCTTATTACTTCCTTACAATCCTCTCACTAATAATGATTAATGGATCTGGTTCTGTTCTGTAATATTCAAGTCTGTGTGTGTTTCTGTTCACGTTCAGACACTTGCTGAAGAAAAAGAGCGCAAGTCAGAGTGTCTTCCCCCCGAACCTCCACAGGACGACCCAGACTGCCTGGAAATCATGTTCAAGCTGCCCAATGACACGCGCGTAAAGCGACGCTTCCTCTTTTCACAGTCTCTGGCGGTAAGCCCACACACTCATCTGAACTCAGGCTTATGTTACAGGGTTAAAGGTGCCACAGAATTTCAGGTAAAAAAAAAAAAGAAAAGTGCATTAATGCAAATTGTTTGAAGTTAGCATCCGTCAGTCAGTCAGTAATGCTTATGTTTTTAAATGAACTTTGTGTATTGTAAAAAAAAAAAAAAAACGATTTGTATGAAACATGCAAAATATCCAATTATCCCTTTTTTCTTCCCCCACATTTATTTTAGGTAATCCACGACTTCCTGTTTTCCTTGAAGGAGACACCAGAGAAATTCCAGATAGTGACGAACTTCCCGCGCCGCGTGCTGCCGTGTTTGCCGACAGAGGAGCAGCCGAACCCCCCGACGTTAAAGGAGGCAGGCCTGAACCGTTCCGAGGTGCTCTTTGTGCAGGACCTCACAGACGATTGACATTCAAGCCAAATATAAAACCTCACGACCGCACTCGGCCCTTCTCCGTTCGGCTCTGTGAAACGGCCACCATGTGCAAGGGATCGCTGAATCTCCCTTTGATTAAATTAAGGATCCATCCTACCTTCCTCACAGGTAATGATGTTTTATGTAAGTGGAAGGTGAACAGCCTTGTAAATAATGACCTAGATATTTAAAGACAAGTGTGAATATAGCCCAAAGTTGTTTTTTTGTTTGTTTTTTTTAAAGCAAATCAAAATTGACCAGCTAACATACAATGACCATACGAGGGTTAATGAACGTTTGTGACTCATAACATTTAAATTCACCTGGAGTGGGTGGAGCCACAGCTTTTCTCTGTGGCCTTGTACGTTATAGTAGTTAAAGTCTGCCTGTAGTGTGCCTGTGGTCATTCATCACCGTCTCCCGTCTTTTCATCTGAACGGGCTGCTCATGTAAAGATGTAATTTTCCTATTCTAAATTAAACATTTTAAAACCGTTGTCGTTGTTTGCCTCTGATAACATTCTGGTGCAGATGCTGCCATGCCGGTTTTAATATTTTTGTGGGGGAGGAAAAAATTCTACCAAGATGGGGGTTACAATATTTATTTAAAAGCATACACAGGCATCGTTACTGTGAGATCAAAATGCTGTGTTGACTTTTTTTTTTTTATTTTAAATCACGTCTTTTCTTCTCTTCAGATCTCTACAGTAGCTGTTATATAATGCTGGGTGTTTCTGTAATATAAAAGTTTCTATTGCAGTTTCGTTAGCATTTCCGAGCACCTTCGTACGGCTAACACGAGAACACAAAATATTGACCTTTTGGATCTTGTGTGTGCGAAAGCTTCAGAAAGATGTGTAATTGTAAACAGCTGTATTGTGTAAGATCCGTTAAAGCAGGGATAACTTAAGTCTGCGTAGTACTGGTATACATCATACATTTATTAGTGAACAACCCTCTCAAATCAGCCACAACAATTAAAAAAAATATGATTGCACTACTCGGTAAAGCAGAACTAGCAACTTTCATTTAAAAAAAGTACAAATCTTAAAAATTTCAATCAGTATACAGACGTGTATATAATAATACACTATACCTAGTTATATGTTAAATGCTACAAACAATATGATTCAAATGGAATGAAAATTATAGCATTAAGAACAATTTCCTATATATAATATATATTAGATTTTTTATTTTTTGCTGTTTTTTCTTCCAAATACAAACATGGCAAAAATGAGGTAACTGTAAATGTGCAAGTACCAAAGCAGGAAAAAAAAACTAACAACAATAACAAAAAAAAAAGTAAAAAAAAAATAAATAAACCTTCCTAACACAAAACAGGTGCGGCCCTGTTGTTGGCCCCCAGGGGTGTGGTTTGGTTTGTGGGTGGGGGGGGAGTTGGTGTTGGGGCTCCGGTATGGACATGGCGCCCCCTACAGGCCAGGGCAAGTATTAGAACAGTAAACAATCCACAAGCCCACAGCAAGTAAAGGAAAAAAAACATCGGTAAACAATCAGTGGCATCTACAGAGCAATCAACAAATCACAAGTCCTAAAGAATCGGAGCTGCTTATTGGAACACAACTGCACCACACAAGCTGTGAGATTATTTATTAATCAGATCACAGAAAGACTACAAGATTCTATGTATTTGTATGTGTATTTTTTTTTTCCAGTACAGGTAACACTGAGGTTCAAGGAATCAGATTATTGTGAAAATTTGCTTATAAATCTAAATAAGAGTACAGTATAAACAGCTGTCAGCCCCCCCTCACTCCATCCTCCTCCTCCCCCCACCCCCAAAGCTAAAATGCTTATGTATACGGCAGCTGAATTTTTTTTTTTCTTTTCTTTTTAACCGTAACATTTACAGATAGTGCTTGTTTAAGGTAAAAGACCCTATGGCAGGTACATATTAAGTTTTGGTGAGAGCAAGACGAACGCTTTGAAGTCCCCTTTAATACACGCTTTGAAATTTAAGGCAGATGCACTTGATGTGATCGCGCGGGCAGTAAAGTACGACACGGCGAGGACGCGCTATGAAGGCGGCGTCACACGCTATAACAGTAACCTTATAACAGTTAAAAGAGATCCTCAGTCCAAAAAAATAACCCAAAAAAACACCCCTGTCGAACGTTGCTAACTGAGCGTTTTTTAAGGGGCACTAACTAGCACGGCATGCTATAAAGAGTATGTGAAAGTCGTAGTCATAGCACACACACTATTGCATTCCCGTAATGTGAATGGAGCGACAGACATCTAGCACCGTTTCACTATATGGCTTTCAGTGATCGAGTTTTTCCCAGGCAAGTCAGTTTCAGTCTCTGAGGCAACAGCAGAAGCACGAATGTGATCGAGAGCCGAGAAAAAACTAAAAAAAAAAAAAAAAACCAAACAGCCTTCACCATCTACACCAAGCCAGGCGCACTAATTATGATCAGCTTTAGCGGTTTCTTTAAAAAGTCTTGCTTGGTTCTGTGCAGTACGACGCATGGCAGTTTTCAGCTGAGCCCCAAATCCCCGGCACCCGAAGCCGACTAGAACTTAATACAAATCGAAAATAACCAAGAAGGATAAAACCAGCCGGGGTCTGGTTAAGACACGCATGCATACTTACTGTGCACGATTAAATAGTCGCCCACACGTCTAGATATTCCACTGAAATTAAAAGTACAGATTTTTTTTTTTTTTTTCAAATTTTTTCCCCAACCCATGCAAAACACTGTTAATATTTGGAAGTGGTTTAGGTAGGATAATGCGCTTGGCCGTTTTTTTTAATCACTTATTGTTATTGTTATTATTGTTTTCCTCCAACAGGATCACGAGTTTTAAGTACGAAAAACACGGACATGTCTGAGTAACACTCGGATGATCGGTTCGCTGTGACGCGGTTTGCCTATATTCACGCTTTTCTTTTCTTTTTTTTCTTTCATTGCATGCCGGTCTTTAACTGGTGCGATAATAAATACCGTTAAAAAGGATTACGAGTAAAATACGCGGCCTGAGGAAAACTGAGAAATGTTCAAATCCGTCCCCTCCGCCTGTTTTCCTTATGTTAAGTTAACTGAGAGGCCCTGAGAGTATTTTTTTTCCAAAATATATGCCAGTGAAACGGATATGTATACACGTTACTATCAAAAGTGTGGTTTAAATTCATCACAATGGCTTTTTTTTTTGTTTTGTTTAAATTTTCTCTTTTTTTTTTTTTTTTAACCTGGTGAGCATCAGTACAGAAGTAAAGACTCGCATGCTAAAATCACGGTGATGTCCCTTTACCTAGAAAGCGAGTCTGATTAAAACTGCTACTTGGTGTACACAAGGAAGCAAGAATATATAGATTTATAGTTTTTTTTTATATATATATTTATATATCCATTTTATATATATATATATATTTGTCCTATTATTAGCGTAGGAAAAAAAACAACCCTATTTTTGACATTTCATCCCTGTTTTGTTTTTTTTAAAGAGAAATTTTATTTTTGTTTGTTTTGTTTTTTTGGGTGTCTATGCAGAGGGAAACCAATAGCTGAGCAGGTTTTACAGTCAGTGCATTTCTAAGAAGAACCTTTTTGTCTCTGAATCGTTTGTGGAATCACTACAGTCAGCTGGCACACAAGCAGAGTCGACGACGCGCTACGAGGCGTTTCCACATTCTTTTGTCTCAATACAAGACGGCAATTAGATGCTATGTGTACAATGCTTAATTGTTTTTTTTCCTCCTTTTTTTTCCCACTTCACATTGCTACCGTGGCCCAACTTCCTCGCACCAAAGATACACTGTGCTGGTGCTCTGCCCTTCAATGCAGAAGATAAAGCCAATAAATAACGCCTGTTTCAAGTTCGACCGACCGTAAAGTCTACGTTTTTTTTTTTTGTTTGTTTTTTTACGATTAGTAACAAGTTTGTGCTTGTCAATGTCTTGAAGAAGGCTGAGTTGTATCCTTGGAGAGTGTATTGAATTATTGAATATTTGGCTCACAGATGAGGAAAAGCCTGGTCCTCTGAAACAAAACAAAAAAAAAAAAACATAAAACAAACAAAAAGGAAAAAAAAGGATTCATTCAGGACAGACACTCATTGCACATATTGCTTTCTGCAAAAGGGACCCGCACCTTTTCCAAAGTCAGTTTTTTTTGTTTTTTTTTGTTAGTTTGTTTGTGGGGTTTTTTTTTTTTTTGGACATCAGGTGGAAGTGAAATTCCCTTCGCCGCCGTCCCGCTGAACCTGCGCGTGAAATGCAGCAAGAAGCTCGTCGAGTCAAAAAAGTATTGCTAACCTAACAAAACAACAAAAAAAAAGACAACAGTCTGTGAGAAACCATCCAGAAGAGAGCAAACCGAGTGAAGGATGGAGGAGAAGGAGGGCCTCCAACCCTCCCCCCGTGCAGTATGGCCAGGTTCGGGAGGCGGCCAGAGGTCACAGGTTGTGACAAGGTCCTCGTCCTTGTGACCTTTTTCCAGTGCAGCAACAGTGCAAAACTCCACAGCAATGAGGCCCGGGAGCAGACGTACACACACATTCATCCTGTTTAAGTTTGCAGTTTGTGTCTTTTTTTTTTTTTTTCTTCGTTAGCTCAAAAGATTCAGAGCCGCTGCTGTTCACGCTCACGTTAGCGAAGCTGGGATAGAGCTATTGAAATCATCGATACATTATTGCAAAACATACATTATTAACAAGTCACTTCGGCCCATCACCTATACAAACATGCAGCTAATGATCAGGCGATTCTTTTTCTTTTTTCGTTTCTTTTTTTTTTTTAAAGACAGTGGAATGGACAAACCTCGGTTGCCTTTTTTTTCTTTCCTCCCCGATCAAACGGTGTCCTCAAATCCCCTCCCCATCTTCCCTTAACACCACTGAAGCACAGCTTGGATTATTCGTAAGCGAACAGCGAGAACACATTCGACTGTGTAAACAGATGCCAACACCACACGCGTTAATCTTTGGAATCGGCAAAAAAAAAAAAAAAAAAGGGAGACACGGGAATGAAAACGGAAACTCTGGGATTGAAGGATGTTGCCGGGCTCAGAGGATGCAGTAGCTTGTGTGAGAAGCACAGCGGAGGTCTAACAAAATCCGTACAAATTCCAAGATTGCTTATTGGTCAAACGTTTCGGTGGAAGAGGAACGAGGGGGAGGGGGGGAGCGAGTAGAACGTGTAGGAGATGCTTCTAAGGGTTGGGTGGTGCGCACATGTAGTGTGTGTGTGTGTGTGTGTGTGTGTGTGTGTGTGTGCACGCGAACCCACTCCCACCACACACTCCAAGGTTTGTGCTGTTATCCAGTGAAGGACGAAGGCCCGGACTCACTCCACGTCACGGTGAACTTCGGAAGCATCCGCACGGCAGATAGGACACGTGCGGTTAGTCTGTGGAACGGAAAAAGAATGGAATTATACATAGACACATTTGTTACATTTAAAAGCGTTAAAGTTCAATGTTGTGTTAATTTTGTGTTGAAATAAATTAAACTTAATTCAAAAATAGCTTCAACACAAAACTGCCCAGGGTGTGCCTGTGATCGTCCACGACGAGCTGCTTACCTTTAACCATTTGTCCACGCACTTTGCGTGAAACTCGTGATTACAGGGTAATACTCGAAGTAGCTGCCTTGACTCGAAATCACTAAAGCACACCACACACCTGAAAGGACAAAGGAGGGGAAAATAAACGACATCACCGAGTGAAATTCAAAGAGAAAAATTCTTTTGCGTGTCCTGTTTCTGAACACAGGCAGGGCTCACTTACAGAGTCTGTTCTGACTGGTGTTTTTCCGAGTTGAACCTGTAGGACGGAAGCTGTTCGATGTCAGCTTTTGTCAGTCCTCGAGGTTTGGCCTCGCCGAGTCGCTCTGCGAGGTTCAGTAACGCCTGGGGCACAAAACACAAGGTTAAGCACGTGCTTGGTTTGTCATTATGCTCAATAATGCTGCATGTTTTTGTTTCTACAGTCACCGGGTCTTTATAGGGATAAAAAGTAACCCTGAGATGTGCTGTTCTGAAAAAATGATCAACAATGGAGCTGTGTTGAGGCCCAGTGCGAACACGTGAAGTGTTTTATTCCTTACGTCTCTGCTATTTGATATTTGACTGATGCCTTGCTAGGCCTCACCTCATAGTTCTCCATTTCCACGTCGTCCACATCCAGGTCTAGGCTGATGGCCGGGCCCACAGCAGTAGGAGGCACAGGAAGCATCGAGCTGCACACAGACATGCCACATACTAAGCATTATCTCTGAAACTCCCATCTCAGAAGCCCCCAAAACTCAAACCCTGATGTCCTCTGAGCACTACACAGCCAAGATCATAGCAAGTGTAAAGGTACAATCAGCTTCACTGGCTCTGTTGGTGACTGCTGAGGCCGAGGACATTCATTTCTGGCCACTTTGTTGGCTTCATTCCCACCAGATCAGGAGAAGAGGTAATTAGATCTTGTCTCTTTGTGTGGAAACATTCGTTTCTGTTTGCTAAGTAGGAGCATAATAACGTTTCTTGTCCACTACATCAGAACTGATTGGCATTTATTTATGCCTGAGATACAGGAAATAAGATTCTAGAAGTCAGTCCATTAGACAGAGTGTATGTGGAATAGATTCTTACAGGAAGTAAGGGAGGAAGCCGGGGTAGTAGGGCGGAGGAGGAGGTGGAGGAGGCAGCGGCTGCTGTAGGCGATACCTCTGGCCGCTCCCACGCCTGGGCAGCATGTGTGGATACGGCTGTGGAGACGCACAACACACAGGTGAGAAGATGTACCAGTCAGTCGGACTCTGACAATTCGGCTAACCCCTAGACCGGGACCAGTGTAGATCCAGCTTCTCAGAAATCTTCCTAAAACTTTGTTCTCAAGGCTGGACACTTTAATAGAAACCTAGTGTACACCATATTCCTCAGATTTGGTGTAAGATTTGACGTATTGTGGATTTTGAGATGCTTTTCAGTTCGGAGCATCTTTAAAAAATAAAATCATTCAGAATTCCCTGGCACCAACACCCACGCCACATTTGTTGAATATTTAGAAGCTCCTGACTAAATGCTGACCGTGTAAAAGCACCCTATGAAATTTGTTCAAGTAACTGCTGCAACTATTTGCATCTATAACCCATGTTAGTAGGAATCACATTAAGGGCTGAGAGGCTGGATATTAGAGCCACACCAGAATGATATAATGTATAAAAATAGGCCACTGATCGCGCTCTAGGCACAACATGTTCCTAGATACATTATTGACACCGTACATATGTGCCTATGAGAATTTCCTGACATTTTAACTCACCACCGCAAAGGGCAGCTCCTGATGTAGGGGTTCCTGGGGCAGGTGGTACTGCAGGGGCACGGAGGGGGGCATGGCTGGTGGATGATGCGCGGCAGGGTACGAGAAAGTTCCTAAATGGTGCTGCTCTCCTCTCAGGTCCACCTCGTTCTCCACTCTTTGCAGAGGCTGAGGAAGACATGCATTGGACACCTACGTCAACATGCGTCGCTCGATAACAGACACAGGAACAGGGATATGAATAATAACTTGATCCACCATCTTTTAGTGATGAACGAAAACAAGCGGCTCATAAGACAATCTACAAAATGAAATGTAACTATAAATGGACAAAAATTATATCATTCATTAATCCTGAAATAATAAGAGACCATGACACTACCCTGCTAGTGAAGAGGGAATAAACCATGAGAGCTCACCATGCGTGGGTGCTGGGGCTGCAGGGGGATGAAGTGGCTGAGTGGCGCCAGCGCCGGGGGCTGATGCGGTGCCACTGGAGGACTCGGGTGCAGCAGGAAATGCTCGCTGGAGATCAGAGGCGGAAAGGCCTGGTAAGACACGGGTAAGTGGTGCATGGTGCACGCCTGGATTAGCTGCAGAGACACAAATAAACACCAAGATAAAAGTCATTTACAAGATAAAACTAAAGTACACTTTCCTCAGTGTAGATGACTCTTCTGTCATGGTGTACAGACTAAACAGGGGCTTTAAGGGCACAGGACCTGGAAATAAATCTGCCTTCAAGTATGTACGGGGCGGGATAAAATGGAAGAGTTTTGACTCCACCCCTTGACTGACTCTGTTACAGTGGGAGGAGCTGGATCTGTTTTGACTCCTCCCCCATCATTTTGACTCTCCTACAGTGGGAGGAACTGGATTACATTTTTTCACCACACCCTTGGCTGACTAGCTACAACTCTACCCCTTGACTTTTGGCTCTGCAACGAGGGGACTTAAAGAACTTGCACTTGCCTCACATTGATCATATAAATCATTGTACTGAATTGTTTGCTGCTTTATTATACGCAGATTGTCCTGCCTTGAAAGAGTCACCTTTTGACTGGTAACATAGATAATAATTTAAGCGAGCTAACAGCTACGGCTACAGTACAAACACCTTGACCCATTTAAACCAACAAGAATACATTCATAGTACACAATACGAGGGTGGAAGCTGCCATGTCGACAAAACAGATGCAATGAATTAAGCAGATGACTCGATATATTCTCAGATGAAAGGAATAAATAATGCTGTAATGATGCTCTGATCTAAAGGCTTTAAAGGAACTGTTTGACCAAAACAAACACGAGAATCCTGGCTAGCAACTAGCCGCTTTAGTTTTTTTTTTTGTTTCCCTCCCCTGGTTGGTTAAACAGTTCTTTTAAGCTGGGGCGGAGTGGGATGTGCGCTCTACACAGACGGCACTGACGCTTCCGGCTCTTCCTTGTTTAAACTCACAGGAGGAGGAAGGCAGCAGAGCAGAGAGAGCTGTCCGCTGAACATTACCGAGCATGCTGGGAGCTGCTGCGCGTTGCACGCCGGGATCGGCTGCCCCGTGTGCATGGGAAAGCCGTGGGTCGTCACCGTGGTAACTGTGTAAGATATTGGTACAGATCCTTGGTGCATCTTTGGGAGGGGAAACAAGAATATTTGTTTAAATACAAGGTTAAAATAACAACACAGTGTAAAACTAAAGCAATATAGGTAACTACAGCTTTTACGAAAAGATTTTGTCAGTTTGTTTTAAGGGGATGCAACCTTTTCTAGCAGTAGATATAATGGCTTGCATGGCAATGGAACTGTTGAATTATAGAATAGTACCACGTTGTCTAATGGTAAAGTGCTGCACAAGTTACACTCTACAGGCACAAAAAGAAGACCGGGATAAGCGAGTTAGCTGTACTGATCAACGGTGAAGCCTACTTGTTCATGAAGGTCCACCATGATGGAGGTCTGCTGAGGCGGGTGTGTGGATGGATGGAGCATGCGGGGCGGCACGCCGGCTTGGCTGTACTGCCTCGCCTCCTCTACAGGAACGGGCTGCTGCTGCTGCTGCTGAGGAAATGCGGCGTGGGCAAAATTCTCATCCTGCCGTGGGGAAGCGTGCACAACCGCTCTGTCTCGCTGCCCCCACTGCCAGCGTGCTGGAGGACTGCAGAAACAAACCAGAATGTTACCGCGATGCTATCTACATTAAACATCTGCAAATATTTGCATAAGGCGGACAAACACGAGACGCAAGGACACAATTTACTATGCAGACGAAATCAGACGGTATGATTGACTGTTCCTTGACTAGAATACGGTCACGCTTCTGCATGATTCGCCACTGTCACACCTAAAAACTTCACGCAGCAAGATGGGCTTGGTGTTTGAGCAGCAAATGAACATTTGTTATGAATGTTGTAAGCTGAGCAGTCTCACCTTCTCCTGAGGTGCACGGGTGCGTTGCAGGGACCCCCGATGAAGCTCCTCTGGTTTAAAGGGGCTGTTGGCGGCCGCCTATTCACAGCTATTTCCCATGGTCGCATTGGGGATGTTGTGAAGAACGAGTCGCAGCCACGGGTGAGGGAGCACTGGTGCTCGAGGCACTCTGGTCCAGGAAGCCTCAGGTTCTCTTCAGCTCTGTCACAGATACACATCTCTAGTCATTTGGCTGACAGACAATTTCGTTTCACACTAGGTATGTTTCATGAATCTGAATTAATTCAATCTGATTTCAGATTCAGAAAGTATTTTAGATGTGTGCCCTAAACACTACTCATTCATTTAAATTAAGAAAAAAAAAAATTTCATTGTCCCTTTTTTTTATTTATTTATTTTTTTAAATTATTTTTCTATACCAGCTTGCCACTAAAAGTTTTATTCTTTACTAGGTTATATGACCAAGCCATGAAGCAGCATATAGTCTACCATAAATAAAGCACATTTGTTAGTGGTTGGTTATTTAACACATATAAATATTAAATGATTAACATCACTGGTAAAGTTTTATTAACCACTACAGACTATCAAAATGCATATTCAAAAGAATGTCGCTCATTTTGACTGCACCTTTTATACACTCGTGTACTTTTCCAATGTTTTGCCTGTGAGCAGAGCAGGTGTTTTTGTTTTTTTTTAACCTGACATCAGAAATCAGTCAGTATCAGTATTGGGGGGAAAGTTAATAAAAGCGACAAAACGACAAATTCAGCACACTAACCCATCACAGATTACTTTCCTCCATCAGTACACTCCCAGTGACTCATTCCATTCTCATTTTCTCTGGTAATATAAAATTCTGATCATTTACATTCTCAATATGCAAATAATCGCGAAGATGCAAATCGTGTAATGTTTATGACGTCATATCGCGACTTTTCTGGCTTGGTATGCTTACTTTTTTAACTACCGAAATAGGAGATTTGGCAAAGTAAAACATATCTACATTAGCGTTGGAGAATCTAATGAGTAAAACTGACTTTATTCGTCGACTTTAAAACGACTTGAAATACGTGTCCGTTTTTGTGTGTAATACCACGCGCGAAATATGTACTTTATAAACGATGAAAAGCAAATATAAACAATACTTTAGGTTGCACCAAAACGCAAGAATGTTCTTTCGTACAGAGAGAACCGTTTGTAGGAATTATTATCTGAGGTGTTGTGATGCGATATGATGTGAAGAGAAGCAGCGCCATGTGCTCAGAGACAAAGCAAAACAACAAAGGAGACGTGAGCCGAGTGTAGTTGCACATAGACACAACTCCTACACAAAAACACCACCTGGTGCACCAATTTTCTACTCGTTGTACGTGTGCAAATCGTGTAAATCCGTGCAAATCGCATAATCGTGCATGCTTGCCTTCTAGCACGTCTATAACAGCAGGAGGGAATGGCGAAATGTACGGGTATAAACAGTTAGCACAAAGGGCACATGTGGCTGACTTTGTTGTTAGCTACTGATTAGCTTTCATGGGCTAGCCTGCTTGGCTACAACGCAAACGGAAATGCAAAGAAATAAAATCAAACAGAAAACGACATTAAAAAACAATAATAAAAATGTCATTTTTTCCGAGGCGTGCAGCAGACGGTTGGGGAATCAGTTCTAAGCGGCAGTGTTGTTGCTGTTGTTTATGCAAACGAGCTTGAACCCAAACAGGAAATGCAAGACTAGCTTAGCTCATCTTGGCTACGGGTAAAAGCAGACGATATTGCTAAAGTAAAAAAAATCAAACAAATAAAATCGGTTAAAAATAATTCACGAACGTTTTCTCGTTTTTGCAAGTCAGGACGTGTTTACACACACGGCGCTAACATTTCTGCTGCAAAAACAAACCAAACGCTAAAGATGACAAGCCTAGACGCTAGCTGTTTAGCATAGCTTACTTGTTTTCTGGCGGGTCCGACACGTCCAGACACTTCTTATCCTTGAACCAGGTTTATTATTTATTTTAAACGAATCCGTTATTTCTAGATTTAATAATAATAATTATAATAATAATAAACGTTAACTCGTATGCATGCTTGACTTTAGGAGTCGTCTTCTCCGCTTTGTAGGCTTCACTCCGTTCCGCTTGAGCTTGTTGATTGGAGGTGCTGTGTTTTCATGTCCAACCAAACAGCAATAAACTCCACTCATAAGCGCGTTGATGTTGGTGTATTTGTTGCTGCTTAAAACATTTATTTTGGGGCACTCAAAACTCAGAAACTAAAAACGGTTTTAACGGTGAAATTGTTCTACTGCGTTTATTTCACGAGCATTCCACGGCGCGTGTTGTCATTGTGTCGGGATGCTTACGTCCCAGTTGTGGTGACGTCACCTCGGCATAGCCCCGCCCCTTCGCATCCAAAACATCAGGCGAAGGTCAGCCAGACCCGGAGCAAATGCTGTATTTTAAAGCTTGAATTTAATCATATAATATATTTTTTAAACGGATCTTTTTTCGATTTTGTTGGGTTATTTAAAAGTCTCATGTTTTTTAACCTCTTGGCAGAGGCAACCAGGTTCTGCACTCCTGATTTTGTATTGCTCTTATGATATGTAAGTATATTTGGGACCTAGTTGAAAGAGCAGTGTATGGATGATCCTCAAACTTCTTTTTTGGCCAAGCATTGTATTTTTTGATGTAATCACATCAAAATTGTCTGTTGTCCTTGGTGTAATAAAAATGGACACTTCCATCATCATCTTCATCATCATCAGCAGCACATACTCATATATCCATATTCTGCTCAATGTTCTCTTGTTCCAGTCTTTTAAATACACTAATGGACAAAATCAGTGTGGAATACTGACCATCACACCCATATGTGCTTCCTCCTGCAAATAAAGCGAACAACTGTACTGATGTCTTTGTGTGCACCAATACCATTTCCCTCAGCTGGAACTAAGGGATGCAAATATATTCATGTTATGGGATGAACTGAAACACTGAGTGCATCCCAGACCTCCTCCCCCAAGCACATGTGGGTGTGATGGACACATGTCAACAAGAATTTGACCACATAGTGTATTTCTTACAGCCAGAATTGAATAATTGGTTGTATACATTTTGTTTCACATCACATTATTTCCTGATCTCTTTAAAGTCTAAGGTATTTTTCAAATTCATATAATTGCTAGTTGTAAATGTTTAAAAAAAAATGTTTCTTTCTTGGATATCTCTGATGTGTAATGTGTAAGGTTTATACAGAAAGGGTGCCGTTAATTCTGTAGCTATTTATTATCATGTTATATTAATGAGTATGAATCTTTTTCCCCCCAACAGAAAGGAGTTATCAGTTTGTGCTTGATGTGTCGCCTGGCGGACTGAAATGTGAGCTCAGCTGAGAGTGAGGAAACATTCGCATGTGAAATCCTATATGCTAAATTGACCTAGCTGCTCATTTGTTTTAGCATGCTTTGTTCTTGTCCTTGTACAAGCAGAAACAATTTGCAGATTGATTTTTTTTTTCCTACTACCCGCAACCCACTTCTTCCATCTCTATTCCGTCTCACCAGTTAGTTCATGCGAGGTCTCTCAGGCAGCACTTTTCCAGCATACACATGACACAGCACTTTTCTGTTGGGCTGGGAGAGCAGGATGGTGTTCTATAGCAACACTCACTAATCATGCTCATTTAATATTTATGATTATTGCATTAAGTGGTCATAAACAACATTAATTAGCTTGCTGTAATTATCTAGTAGCACATATGTACAGCAATTCAGGCACGATGGGAATTCCGGATCGTTTCCCTGATTTGATTCAATTCGGCTCGGCTCACCAATAAGAGTCAGTTCCAGCTTTTTTGGCTCCCGGATGACTCATTGATTTTTGTTTATTTTTTTAAATCTAACCTCCATTACGTAGATTGATTTTCACTTATACTGATATAATCACCATCGGCAGATCCTTCATATCATGCCATCTCATACACAGAGCTACATGTTTAACCAACCATTCACACGAACCCACAGATTTCCCATGGAAGCCTTCTAATTAAAATACACTGCAAGAGAATATGTCTATAAATATCTATATATAGGCCTAGATATCTAAAGCTATTTAAAAAACGGCTCAATGTATGCTACCCTGATCTCAGGGAGTCGACTCAAAGAATCAAGTGATCGCTCCGATTGCACAAATCTTACAAGACATCTGCACAGTATAGTGTAAACCTCCAGGCTCTTCAAAGGTTATTCAAAAGACCTCGGAAATACATCCATCATCTAGCAGTGTTAAACAGCTTAGTCCTGATATGATGGTGATTAGTCATGTACAGTTGTTTCATAATATTTTATTGCTAAGTGGTGAGAAGGTGATGAGTTGTAATCCACAGCAAGTTGCTTAAAAAAAGCAAATCCAGTACCCTGTATTCCTCTGGACACTGTAAGATAACCAAAGAGAATCTATCTGAATACACATTTTCCAATAGTAACAAATTAATAAGCCACGAGTTGGGTGAATGCTTTTGTAAATATTTACAGTGCTTAAAAATTTGATCGCAAATCTGATTGATCAGAAGTTGTTGATTAACTTTCGATGCCCAGTATCTCCAGTGTCACCACTACAGGAAGGTCTTTTTGAAGTACTGCTTCATTTCCTTACTTCATTACTTCACCAGAGCCACCATTATTTTGCCCTACTAAGTACCGATATATCAGAACACTTTTGACATATGTTACCATGTCACCGGAAATTGGGTCATCACTGTAGTAAATCCCAAATTATATATCATTTTATAAATGATATTTAGTGCAAATTTTAACCAAGAAAAAAGAATATTGGCTAAAAAGTTGCACATTCTGAGGAAAAAAATAAGCCTACACTTCTCGTAGGTGAACCAACTGCGATTAATCGTGATGGAAGCAAATAGTTGGGCAAGTAAATTCAAGCTACATTATTTATCTCGAGGCGTGTCCCGGAAGTTACGTCACCAAATTCTTCACCTTACAGGGCCGACTAAAAGCAACGCTATTATTATTATTATTATTATTATTTCTACTACTACTACTACTACTACTACTACTACTACTACTACTATTATTATAATTACTATTGTTATTACTATTAATGAAGCAGTTCAATCGGTCAAATAATTTAATCTGATGTAGGGCCGGAAAAGGAAACCTGGCTTGTAACAAAATTAAACAATGAACTAGCCTATATAGGGCGCACTAGTTACGTCTATGTGAATGCTATGAAGTGCACTTGTGCAGGGAAATAGAGCTGTTTGAGATTTGGCCCTAGTTACGTAAACCTGTGCGCCACATGACCGGCCGGCAAAAAAAAGAGCTATGTGAGAATTTTACGGATGATTTTTAAAAAAAAAACAAAAATGTAAACCACCGAATTTCTTATATATCATAATAATAACTAATAATTAAAAAATCATGGGGATTTTTAGAAAAGCCATACAGAGCATTAACGCAAAACAACATCATGATGCTTGGGTTTTTTCTCTTTTGCACATCTAAGACACCTGAAGCCATTTTTTGAAGCTCCGTAAGTTCCAGGCTGTAATAAGAGATTTGTCATCTGTATTACAGGCAGCAGAAAAAAAAAGCCAGAGTACAATATTATTAGAATAAAATGCGCAAATCAGTTGAAATTAATTACTGACTGTAGCCTATTGGTCCCTCCTCATTTAAGCATAAGGTCATGTGAACTGCATGTTTCCAGCCACGAACCCACAGGAACCCATGTAGTTGTGCATTATGAGCAGAACTAGGACGCATCATAATGCACTTCCAGTCCTGTGTGTTAACCCTGGAACAAACCCCAAAGGCGCAAACACACTCAGACACACACACTCGAGCGTGCATGCAAACGTCCCGAAACATAGCCTACCTGATGATTAATCTGCCCGGATGTCACTCACTGGTCCCATCTCTCAATACACACGCACACACGCACTGATCCTGTGGTGCCGGGATGATCCGGTTCAGTGAATCGTCTATCCGGTTCAGTGGATCATTTCACGGCTTTCACAGCTCAAAGGTCCAAACCGGCGTCACATCGAGATGAAATAATCCAAATCCACCAGAGCAGAATCGCACGCGACATGTTTTTGGTTTTTATTTTTGTGCTGTTATGTAAAAAAAAAAGGGTGCTGGAGTTTTGATTGAACACCATGACTCATGTGGCTTGCTATCATGCTTTAGGCATGTGCGCGATTTTTCAGATGAACCCCTATACGAAAGCGATCTTAATGGGAGCACAGGTTTTGTTTTTGTTTTGTTTTACCGTAATGTCATAGCCCACCTTGACTGCGTCTTAATATGCCTTTCGTAGACCTGCCCTCCACCATCTTAAAGGAACACGCCATCGCTTTTAGAGTAAAGCATGATTACTCCAAAGTCCCGTGTAACAGTAGTCTAAGGGCAGGTGTTGAACTTTACAACTAATGTTGACCATCACACTCATATGTGTTCCTTCCACAAGTCTTTCCACGCAATTGTATAGACTATGTAGACTCATTCACTGGAATTAAGGGGTGGCAAAACTTTGTGCAGCACCACAATGCTCTGGTGTACAAAACGAGCTCTGTGAAAACATGGTGCGCAAAGGTTGGAGTGAAAGAACTCGAGTGTCCTGCACTGACATCAAAATAATCACGTATGATATAGCAGACATAGTTTTCACCAAATTAACTCATTCGTTCACATTCCTTATTCCACATTAATACTGTTTATTACTAGATGTGGCAACATATTCATTCTTTAATTTTCTTAAACTGCTTGACTGTTTGTTTCTGAGGACTTGTGACTTCAGTTTCTACACACAAAATGTGACTTTATTTCCTGTCACCTGTTATCACCCAAATGAGGATGGGTTCTCTGTTGAGTCTTGTTCCTCTCAAGGTTTCTTCCTATTACCATCCCAGGGAGTTTTTCCTTGCCACCGTCGCCCCCGGCTTGCTCATCAGGGACAAACTGATTGATTCATTACTCTCACTTTCCATAATTGTCTTTGATTGTGTATAGCTGCTTTGTGACAATGACCGTTGTAAAATGCGCTAAATGCGTGTACATTATCCTGAAACATTTCCATCATCCAGTGATAAATGTAGACTCTAAGTATAAATGTAGCATTTAAACCCCACTTCTAACAAAATCTTTTTTTTTTTCCATTAACGTTTTAACTTCCTTGTTGTCTGGTCATATAAACTTTCATTTCCTGAAAAGTGCAAAGGTCACACATAATGAGACAATAGTATATGTAGATTTAACTTGGCATTGCAGAGACTTTGAAACTTTGATACAACAAAGTCCTTTATCCATAAATTATATGACCACATAATTGATATAACCATGGATAGATCAATAAGTCTAAAATGAATACTTAAATTGTTTTAAATTGTTAAAGGTCCATGGCTTTTAACTAGTTCTGGAGGAGTTGCTTTGAACAAAATTGAGATTATGTAGAACAAAAACATTGTGTTGGAGAAAATATCCAAATTTCATCATGTGAAGGTTTTCCAGACATACATAAAGATGATTTTATACCGTATAAGAAAAACATATCACATTAAAGTATTGTTATTCCTATTATTGTTCTTTTACACTGCTTAGTTGTGGCCAAAATATAATTCTCTCATTCACTCAAACTGCTTAGTTGTGGCCACAAATGAATTATCTCATTCTTTCACACTACTCATTAGTGGCCACAAATTAACAATCTCAAATTAACAGTCTTATGTTCCTGAATTATGGCTACACCTTCATTATCTCATTTCCTCAAGTTACTAAAGTTGAATTTATCATCGTAATGACTATTATAAATTGTCTTACAATATATATATATATATATACACTGCTCCAAAAAATTAAAGGAACACTTTTTAATCAGAGTATAGCACCAATTTAATTAAACTCATG
>JAOTRN010000025.1:8336694-8351461 GCA_028566695.1 Bagroides melapterus | reverse complement strand
TTTAAACCTTGCCAAACAAAGAAAGGGTTGCCAAACGGAATTAAATCGCTTTATATTGGCGTGTATATTTGTAGTTTATAAAATGTTTTCCTTGACTAAAATGACAGCTTCTCTCCCTCTTCTCTCCCAGCCTTCACTGCTTCCTCTCCATCCTTTAGTTTTATTCCATGGTCAGAAATTTGTTGACTGTTTCTTCATTAATGGTGATCATTTAGCGGAAGTCTTTCTTCACAGATCACTTTCAGGACCTTATAGACACTTTGTGATCTTGAGCGTACTTGAACTGCAGTTTTGTTTTGTTTTTTTTCGCTTTCCGAGACTCACACAGGCCTTCTGCGCCTCGTTTGACTGACTCACCATCATGCTGCTAACCATTTCATTCACGTTACCGCACACGGGCTGCTAGATAAGAGGGAACGGTGAAAACAAGGCTTTGGAGCTGAACACCTGACGCAAACTGACAAAACAGACCGGTTTTATTTACACTCGACTTTTTTAGACGCAAAGCGGAATGTATCGGTTCCAGAAAACAGGCCCCAAACCTCCGGACAGATGGAGCTTTCACGAAGCCGCTCATATAGGAATTTTAGGATTTGTTTTTTTGTTAAACTATGCTACAGATACATATTAATAATCAGATCTGTTACTAGTTGACTCTACTACTTCTGATCTCCTCAAAAAAGAGCCTGCTCCCACTGGAAAATGTGTAATGCAGCATGGAAGCTGATATGTTTTAGGATCGTTTGTGTTATAGCGGTAGATGAATCTTCCTTTCACAATAAAAGTATTGGATCAGAAATTTTGAACAGGAGTGTGTCTGTGATTGGGATGAGTGTCCATTTGTGAAAAACATATTGACTGTTTTCTGTGTTCTGGAGGGTAGACTTGAATAATGGGTGATAGCTAGGACTCAGATATGGATTCAGCAATGTAGTATAATAAGAGACATAAACAACTCGACATAAAGGGATATCACACCAATATAAATATTTAGACTAGCTAATTCTTATTTATTTCATAACTACTCCAGTTTCAAAACCTGGAATTTAATCGGGAAAGACTTAAGGACAGAGGAGACTGCAGTCTACAGTATTTTACAGGTAACAAGCCCATAGAAAAAAAGAGGTGAAAGTCTAACTGTAATGACTGATAACTGGAACTTTTGTGGTTGTTTGAGACTATAAATAAACTATATAAAAAATACATTGAATAACAGCTACATTTTTATACAGTATAAAAAATAAATCCAAATGGAAACCGAATCAGATCACAAGGAATGAAAAAAAGATGCAAAGTTGAGTTTACATAATGTTGTTACCGCCAACCGTCATTGGATGAGGATTTCAAAAGTTTTTAATATTCATTTACTGTTAGAATTCTGCTGTCCTCGTCCCTCCCCAACATGAAGTCTACAGAGCAGCCACTAGATGGTGATATAGACGAGACTACGTAAAGATAGTGGTCTCATAGGAGATAAAGCGGTGGCATCAAATATGAAATCAGTATTTAATATTAAGCTATTTATAAAATGTCGCTGAAAAAAACCCATCATCATCATCATCATCATCATCATGTCCCCGTCTATCCCAACTTGTAGTCTACAAAGCAGCCTCTAGATGGCGATATAAACTATAAATATAAATATAGAGATATAAACTCAGCAGTGCATAATGTCCAGTGAGGAGTGGTGGAAATACACGGATGTGACATCAGTATTTAATATTATTTTTTAAATGAATGAATTTGTAAATAAAAGTAATCATAAATAATTTTACAAAATCATAATTATTCTCACGTCCCTGTCTCACACCCAACATTAAGTATACAAAGCAACCACTAGATGGCGAAATAAACGAGAAATTTCTTCGAGGTAAGGTGGGGGGTGGATTTCAGAAATGTAAAATATATATATATGTGTGTGTGTGTGTGTGTGTGTGTGTGTGTGTGTGTGTGTGTGTGTGTGTGTGATTGTGCGTGCGTGCGTGTGTGTGTTTTCAATCATGACTGGAGGTGAAGAGAGAATTGCCGGAAGTCTGTGTTACTTTGGCGTTGCCATTCCCTCCTCTCACTCTCTGACACCCTCCCAACGGTATGTATGTATATGTGGGAGTGTTTATCTTTTGTCTTTATTGGCAGGATGTCTATGTGGGTCAGTTTCACTTCAGAGTTAGTCACGAGACTGTGTGTGTTTGGGTTTACTCACTGAGATGACTCATTGTTAATAATATCAACATTTACAGGTGAGAATAAGAAACAAAACCCTTCTGTGATGCTGACATTTTTCTACAACACGCTCAATTTCAAATAAACGATTTCATGAAATATCAAAAGCCCACAAATTTGTGAATGTTCATTGTAAATAGAGTTAACTAGCAAAACATGTCAGTGATTTTAGCAGTGTGCTTAACATTTGTGTGGAAGATATCTTGAACAAGTCTATTGTAATTTGGTATAGGTGGATACAAAAGGAACAGGTTCTTGTAATAGATGTGGTCCCAGAAATAACAACAGAATAAAAGACAATGTCAAAATATATAGGCTAGTTATTTAAAGGTGGATATAGGCTTGTTAACATTGCAAGTCAAGATTTTGTTTAGCCTATTTAGCTTGACTATCTAGCTATATTTTAGCTGTATTTAAATTGGCTTTGAGTTCAATGTAAATTTCAACTACTGGGCTTAAAACATTAAACTCTAATTAGATGTTGAGACAGTACTCTGGACTTGAATTTAATTCTAGAGCTGGTGACTGTACATGACTTGGACTCATACTGGGGACACTAGAATATTTGATTCTTGAGCTGTGAACTCTAAAGTTGACACTGGAACTGGGGATTCTGGAATCAACTTGGAATCTTGTCCTGGAGATATTCTATACTCGGACTTGGACTCTTGAGCTGAGGACTCTGGACTCCACTCTGAATTTGACTTGGACGCTTAGAGCAACAGGATTTGGATTCACCATGAACTGTATTACCTGTTGAAGCTTGTAGTACTTGATATAACTATGATCTCATCTTTGAAGCGTGATCTCTACTTTGACTGTTGAGCTGAGGCTCAGGACACAAATTTGGCTTTAGTCTTTACTTTAGACTTTGGACTTTTCAACTTTAATCCTAAACAGACTTTGGCCTCAAGTTTCCTCTAGAAAAGATACCCACCTGCTCACCCAGTCACTCTTGACCAGTTCTGTTTCTGCACCAATAGCTTTTGACAAATCCCTTTGCACAGGGCAGGAAGTGCACTGTGTCCACCACAGTAACATGGTCTTAATGAACACGGGCCGTCTTTGTTCTGTTTGGAAGTAGTAACTGACCACTCTTGTTTTGTTGTTGTTGGATCCTGGGGGACTTGTCAGAACTTGACTCTAGAACTAGTCAAGCTTGACTCAATAATGAGTAATAATGAGTCATAACACATGGTTACTAATCTATAATCCACAGTGAAATATAATTCATGAGTTACAACCTGTAACTGCTGAACCATAAACTTCTGTTTGTAGCCAAAGCATTTAGTTACAGAGCTGTGACATGTAGCTACTCAGCCGTACTGTCTAATTACTGACCTGTAACCTGTGGCTACTCATCCATAGGATATAGTTGCTGGCCTTAGACACCAGCTGTATCCTGAAGATTCTGAACTATAACCTGTTTAATTTAGTTATAATACAAGCCATAACCTGTCATGCTAATAATTGTACTTGAGTGTGTAGACGAGTGTTAATACTGCATTCTGAAGCACTGGTTACTTTGACAAAATTTCTGTGTCTGCATGCTAATGACAGGTTCGGCTGTACCCCCTGCTGATTTGAATCCGTATTCACATTAAGCAGCACAAGATAAGGCCAGCGTTTCCTCCTACAGCATGCTCAGTATTCCGTGTGCAGGCTCGGGATTAGCATCAGATTTCTGGAAAAAGCCTTCAGGTTCTAAAGCTATCTCATGTAGGAGTGGGGGAGTGTGTGTGTGTGTGTGTGTTTGTGTGTGTGTGTGTTTAAATCTGAATCTTCATATACTGTGTTCATATACGTTCTCCTTCAATATCTTTACAAATTGATACCAGTTTTAGTGATGTCCTCTGATTCATGCTTTAATATGTGTGTTTACTGAGTTATTTGATACAAAATTAAACATTACATCATTATATCATTAAGAATTTCTTATTCAATAAAGAAAGACAATATGTTTTTTTCTATCAATGGAACTATAAAGTGTTAAAAAAAAAAAAAAGAAAGTACAAAGTAAAAGTCCTCTATCATGAAGACTTTCCCATGGTGGGAAACTTTACAACGTTGTCCTTCCTTCAGTAATTGTGATATAAACAATTTCTCAGAGAAATCATTCACCTGTTGCTTTTCAGTTACTTATTATCAGGTTAGATTGGATAGGTGTGATTTGAATTTTATAGTATTACTGGGACAAAAATTCCTCCAGCCAATCAGAATCAATATTAGACAAGTGCTGTCGGAAAATAATTTGAATAAAAAATATGATTAAATAATCATCATCAATACACCACTTCTTTATCATCACCTGCTTGTATCATCATTATTAATTTAGTAACTGCCCTGACCACATAAGAGCCAATTCCATTGTGAATATTTTAGAGTCTTTAAGCTGATGTGTCAGTTTAACATCAAGCAGTGTCAGTAAGAGAGTGAATCTAAGAGACGAATACCTAGGGATAAAAGGAAGAACGGACGAGAGAATGGATCAGTCGGGATGAAACCTGCTTTCTCTCATCCTGACGTGAGTGCTTTTTTTTATTAGGTAAGAATTTGGCGAGAGCTGGAGGTCATGTGAATAAAGTGACTTTTATTATCCAAATAGCGTTATCGTGACTATAGGTCTAAAACAATAGGTGTGAAATATGTATTGAAAACTACACGAAACCTCAGTGTTTGTTTAAAGCTACTGTGTTTATTTTTTATTTTTTTTTATATCTATTATAAGCAACTTTTTGTTAAATACATGTTCTAACGTATATTTTTACACCTTTTGCTATAGGAATGCTCCCTGGTTCCTTGGCCTGTTGATTGGGTTTCCATCGGATTCTTCATCCCGAAACACACAACACATTTGACTGAGAGAAACACTTTCAACGGTGTTGGTGGTATTAGTTTTATTAAATAAAGTTTTGGAACTTTTATGGAACATGGCAAGGTTTAGATTCTGTTATTCTGGTCACTAGAAAGAAAAAAAACAGGATGCATTGGATAAAAAGCATCTACCAATCGAATAAATGTACTGACTGACTTTTGCATAGTGTTTAAAGTTCAACAATTCATCTTCACTTTAATGCCATTTCAGACCGATTTTCTGTCTTTCGTGCCTCTGTACCCAAGGACTTGTGCTTTGGCGGCCAAACAAAGGCTCACTTGTGTGACTCATACACTCTCTACACACTGCTGAATTTACTGGTCTGAATACTGAACGACTGAGGTTAACACACAGACACACACATACAAAAAAAAAACAAGTCATGAGAATACATATCGATTGATCACAATCTTTTCTAAAATAAGGACATTTAAAGTCACTCTCATTCTTGCCTTTCCTTTTACCTCATGCATTTCTATTTGATTTACTTAAACAAATGGAAAAAAATCTGATGTGTAATCCTTGGCTTCTTTGTGGGATGGAATCATGCGTCCTTGATCCTCCAGTTATTGAATTTCAAAGCTGTGTTATGAGGTGATTTATAGCGACGGACAGGAGTGGAGTGATTTCTCAATAATTTCAGTTTTTAAGTCAGTAGACTGGAATAAATACTGCACTAACTGCAAAATAAGCCTTAAAGAAATAGACTAAATATGAAACACGTATGAAGTGACTTGCCCACGTCTATCTCTCTCTTTCTCACCATTCTTTTCTTTCTGTTGAAGAACACATTGGATTGTTTTATTTTCAATCACTCTACTGTAGAATACAATATGTGCGTTTCTTTCTTTCTTTCTTTCTTTCTTTCTTTTTATAAATCACAGCTTTTGTTTGTTTGTGTGTATTTTATTGTTAGTCTTTCTTTCTTTTCTGAAGTGAGGAGGCAGTTAAATAATTTCAGCCAAATGGTAGCCAAATAATTTCCAGGAATTACACATAAATAAAAGGGCATTATATGACTGACTTTTTTCCCTCAAGCTGGCATAACCAATAGACTAATCGTGTTAAATAAGTGTGAAAGAGTTTAGAGAATTTATCAACACAAATAGCTCAAATAGATCAAAAGTTGAAGCCAGCACAAGAAATTACATGTCAAGGTGACTTGTTCTATATTTGATAATGATATTCAATTGTTCTTTGGGGGAAGTGACACCTTGCACATTACAAAAAAACTGGCTTTGTTATTCCAATTACTTTTTACTTTATATGACTTAATCAGAATCAGAATCAGAATCAGAAAGCTTTTTATTGCCAAGTAGGTTTGCACTTACATGGAATTTGTTTTGGTCACAGGAGCTTTTCAATTGCACATTTAAGAAATAATAATATATAATAGTAAAGCAAGATAATTTTTATATTTAATTTAATATTTTAATATTATTGCACACAAGTCCTTAACTTAAGCGTGTGGATTTGCCTTCAAGGTTTTATTAACCCTGTGTCACCCATACTACTAGTTCAGTTTAATTTTTATGCCATTGACATCTTTCCAGCATGAGACTATGAAAAGATTTTCAAGGGTATAACTACATTTCAACAGGTTCCACTAGCAAAAGAAAAAATGCACCTACCCTCCTTATTAGTGCTGGTTGTTACAGTCATACACTCAGTGTAAGGTCAGACAGATCTGACTTCTATGAAATACCATTTACATGTTTCTGATCTTCTAATTCATGATGGTATGATGGTCTACCAGTTTGTCCAGCTCAACCTGTGTTGGTAGTTGTCATCATTGTCCCAATTTAATAAAAAATCAGCAGAACAAAGAAAGATGTCTGGCACTGTTTTAAAGCATCTTAAAGAAAGACAGAAGAATTTTTTATGTTTTCACGTTGATGTTTCACACTTCAGTCCAGTCACTGTAATACACCGAAAGAAAGTTTGCCAAAAGCTAATAAATGTTACAAGAATGAGAAGTTGAAGAAGTAGGCAAACTTGCCCAGACCTAGAGCATGCAAATCAGTGCTGTTGTTTTGTTCAAAAGCTTAGTGTTAGAGCATTTCAGTTCAGAACATGGCATCCAGCATGCTCCCATCCGACCCAATTGATGTCCTTCAGGACAGCAGCAACGATGATGATGATGGAAATAGCTTATATTTGGAGGACAAGGATAATGATGAAGAAACGCTGGGTCTGGATGAGAGCGATTTGGCTGGAGTAAGTAACTTAGCAACAGTAACTAATCAAAGACACCTGAGAGAAGAATCCGACAGGATGTGCTAAAGTCAGATCAGTGTTGCAGTCTTCTAAATGATGCACATGAGAACAATATCGCAGAATTTTACAAGGTGAAATATTGCCAAAAAATCCCTTGTAGACATTGCAAGAGTGGCAGGGACTGACGTTTACATGAGACGCAAAAAGGATGCAAATGATTTGATGGGAAAAAATACAGGCATTTGAAAATTTTTTAGGTAACTGCTCACTATGAAAAGGCTACATCAAGTAAATTTTATTATAATACTAGTGTTACTCCAGTTCATTAAGTATTGTTATAGTTTCTATGAGCACATCTTGGCTGGAACAAGTGGCAACCAATATTTTTCTTGTTTAGTTAAAGTGATTGTGTTTGCAGAAGTGAAGATGATAAGCAAATTCCACCACCAGCAAAGAAGCCACACAAGACCTTTCAGTAAAAAACTCCCACAGCATGGAAGACACCCGCAGACACTGAGTTGGGTTCACCAGCCATTCAGTTCCAGCCTGAACGGCCTCCTGGAGTGCAACTGAATCCAGCAGACACGCATCCACCTCTGGAGTTGTTCAAACTGTTCTTCTCTCAAGACGTCGTAGAGACACTGTGTTGGAACAATAAACAAGCTGCCAGAAACATCGCCCAAGGGTGCAAATACAAATGGTGTGCTTTGACCGTAGATGAGTTCTACAAGTTCATTGTCCTGGTTTTTTACATGGCCCTGATAAAACTTGACCACATATTGGCGGCAAAATAACATTTTTTCCATTGCCTTCTCAGGGACGGTGATGACCAGAGACCGATATAGAACTATTTCCTGGAATATGCATATGAGCAATCCAGATGAGGATCAAAAGAACGATATGAGGCATAGGACACCACAGTATGACTGACTCTTCCGCGTGAAACCGCTCATGGACCAGATTCAGGAGGCCTGCAAAACCTTTTATCATCCACAGAGAAACCTTGCAGTGAATAAACGAATGGTAGCAACCAAGGCAAAAACAGGTATGACGCAGTACATGAAGAGAAAGCCCACCAAATGGGGCTTCAAGTTGTTTGTAATGGCTGACTCGAGCAACGGATACACAGTAGATTTTGCCGTGTACACAGGAAAGGACAGCACATACACAGGACAAGGGATTTCATATGACACTGTGAGGTCATTCATAGATCCATCCTTCTTGGGTTCTGGCTACTATGTGTACATGGACAATTTCTACACATGTCCAAAGCTATGCAGAGACTTGCACGCTCGGAAATTTGGTGCTTGTGGCACGTACAGGGACAACAATAAGAACTCTAAAGACTGTCCAAGCAGTAAACGCCCTGGGTAGAACGTCATGCCGAGGAGACTTCAGGTGGATCAGGGATGGACCTCTGGTGTTTGTGAAGTGGATGGACGCGCAAGAATTCTCTGTTTGCTCGACAATTCACACTGTCTTCAGCAGCGAAACAATACAATGTAAGGTGAAGACCCGGTGCCCATGGCCAAGCTGTCTACAGACATAAGTCACGTGGCTTCGCAAGGTCGCAGGACTTGCGTTGTCTGCGGATCGCAAAATTCCAAGAAGAGTAGCACTCCGTGGAAGTGCAGGAAGTATGACGTTCCTCTTTGCTTGCAGCTGACTAGAAACTGTTTTGAGGAATGGCATAAGAGTAGCTGTGAATGAAACTAATCACCACCTACTATAGAACAGTGAATAATTTATTCTTGATTCATTTAAATGGTAAAGAACTTACATGAAATATTAAGCACTGACTACCTGTTTTACCGTGTGCCAAGACAAGTAATATTTTTTCTGTGTGTAGAAAGATTGATTCGTAGATGACCAGAAAAAAAACATTTCAGATCGGTATGTTTTGCATATAAGTATTTGTTAAAGGTAAGGTGCATCTGTTGGATAAAAAGTGTCAGGAAATAAACCATAACATTCTTCTGGGCAACCTTCTTTTGGTCTTTATATGAATTTTGAACTATTACCTCAACAAACATTCATTTCCCTCTAATGTCTGGTCAGAACAACGGGAACAACCCTGAACAGGTCATTGTTTTTATCCAAAGCTTAGTTATTGCATGCCTTGACTGAGCTGTCTTGGCATCACAAGTGGGACATTCACAATATTAGGCATTAGTTGCTCTTAATCTTATCGCTGATTACTGAATATTATACAAAGTATACAATTGTGCTGCTTTTCCTGTATTTTAGGTAAAATATTCATATTCAACATTTAACAATTTTTCCCTTCTATACTGGGGAGGTGAAATCAGGATGCCATATATGATTTATTAGCAATCTGTGTGGCATTTTTGCTCAGACTATATAAAACTAAGGTAGAAACACAAGAAAAAAAAACAAACGAAAAAACACTATACACACATTTTTATTTAATGCCGCGAAAAATACACAGTCCTAATATAAAAGCCACTTTGAAAGTTGATCTCCCAAAATCCTGTTCAAATCAGGCACATTCCGTACTAATGAATGGACCTCGTCCGAACCACATACACCATATCCGTCCGCGCATACCACATAGTTTTCCTCGAACGAAATGTGGCAAAAGGAACACATTTACATTAATAATTAACATATTTATCGCTATTTGTATTAACTTTAATCATGACAGCAGTTTGATAATCATTCCACGCGTGTCGGATACCCACACGAACACACAGCACGTAGTGGTTTATTTTTTAAGTACGCGGTAGGATACATTAAACCGCATTCACCGTAATAAGAACTTCCTCTGAGGTGTGCGGTGTGCGTGAGAACAGTGCGCATGAGCAGTGCGGCTCGGGCAGGGGCGACAGTGACGGGACGCCATTTTGAGGCTCCAGTTTCCAGCTAACATAGCAGCGAGCTGCAGCGGAGCTGAGACACGGACGGTTTTTTTTTTTTACCGGGTGGTCTTGCTGTTTTCATTTCAGTTTTGGATACTCAGAACGTTGATCTCACGTCGCTTAAAGAAGAGGGAAAAGGAAAAAACGGGTTATCCGTTTTTTTGGTATCAGGTACGTTTATCATGTGTGTGAGTTAATAGAAGTTTAGGCGTTTCTTCTGTTTACCATCGAAGCGTTTTCACTTTTCCTAACTATCTTAATGTGTCCAGGTTTACAAGACAGTACTTTTTTTTGTATCTTGTTACTAACTTATTACTAATGATTAACTTTATATTTTTTGTTGTTCTACACTGACTACGTCGTAACTGGGATTTCTGAGTACTTGGATAATTAGCCAACGTTTTCCTCGGTATAGTGAAATGTTTTACTTGTAATAGATTTAGGTATTTTAGATTTTCACATTCTTTGCACCACAACTCCCGCACGTTTCAGGTATGTGAGAGAGAGCGAACGGAAAAAACACTGTTTAGAAAGCTACCTAATTGTTTTTCCCCCCCTACCCGTATTCTAACAAATGGTACCGGATTGGTTAACAATCAATACACACGGCAGTTTGAGGAATGCGTGCACTCACTAGCCAATGCGAGTGCAGAGTTTTGTGGATTTGAGCCAATCCTTGCGATGAGGCGGGACTTCTTGGAATATAGGTGTGACTTTATTGCGAATGGTAGCAGTGTTCTTTATTCAGGTTACCTTTGACTACCATGCTGGTTTATTTTGATAGTTTTTTAAAGGTGAATATTTTTTTTTTTATTAAGGCGTTTGAAGCTGTACTAACTGTTACTATATTATAATGCATTAAATGTATAAAACAAGTTTTTCTTTACGTGTTTTTAGTTTATCAAGAAGTTCGCTAGCTACGTAATTACAACCTGTTTAATTTATAAAAATGCACAAAATGGAGGATTACATCAATCCTTCCCATGAACACAGCGCACAGTTAGTCAAATACATTTAAACACACCTGAAACTTGGAATGTAAAGTATATTTTGTAATTACTCATAAACAAACTTTACTTATTTCTTATTGTGTAATTGTTTAGCACGTGTTTAACAACTACAATTTTTTTAACCTTAGATTCAAACCAAACCGTTTGAAAAACAGTTGTGAGGCATGTAGGGATGAAAACATAATTTATAAAGATTTGTTTTCACTCTTGTTGTTTACGTATCACATTGCTGTATTTCTACGGCTCCGTTTCTTGGATCAGTTCAGAAATCTGTGTCGTGTTTAATTCACTTCCTCCAGTCGAAACGAATCGCTAATCTGTGCCGATCTACCCAAAACATCTGTGCTAAGGAAAAAATGCACCAGCATCGAATGCAAACGGGGTGACACTCGGGTTGTGAGAGTGTGTTTCACTGCTGCGCTGTTTTGTGCCAAGATATTTGCTTAATGTTTACCAATTGCCTCATTTTCCTGGGGGTTCATGCAAATTTAATTTCATGAGTGTGTGGTATTTGAGAACGGCTCACGCCACTCTTCGCATTTTCCCGAAACTCTTCGCTTCTCCTGCACCGTTGAGTGCTCTAACACGAGCCTCGATTCATCATTAGCACCTTTAACAGCCATTCGTAAGGAAATAAAGACGAGTTTTTGTGCAGACAGGAGACCGAAGGAGCAAGGCTGAAGAGCGGGTCTTTGATCTCACAGTCGGAGAACCATGCGTCGCCTCGCTCCGGGGGGGGGGGAACCCCAGAAACTGCATCCGCTTTCCCTTACGCCACAGCACGGAAAATGTAGAAGGAGAATAACATGTTTAGTTTAGTTTAGTCGCCTTTGCTCTATATTTCCATCACTGCGTAGTAAGTGATGTACTAATGAAGTCGTGACGCAGGGGCAGGTTACGCTGTGTCTTGTGTTATGCTTGAGGATGTGGCTTTTCTAAATCACTTCCATATGTACGAGGGTGACTAACAAGCAGATACGTACAGATGGTATATTTTTATATACATTTTTAAAAGTGGTAAAGTTAAACCTTTAGGGTATCATGTAGTGGCAACTTGAGCAACTCCCAAGGCAGTCACAGAAATGTTTTCAGCTTCACAGCAAGAAGCATTGAAATATTTTTTTTCTCTCTTTCTTTCTCTTTCTAAACGATGTTGAATGAACTGCTTACAAAGTGTGTTTTCATAGCCACAGCTGCTCCTCTGTGCGCTCTGAGGGGAAAAAAAAAAGACCCGATTTATTAACTTTGGCACAAGTTCACAGCACTAGTTTCCCTCCTCCTATTAAGAAGCTTTCTGTCTGCTTCAGTGTAGGCTGCCGTCTGAACTGCTGTACAGTACCGCCCCAGCAGCCACACACACGCACACTGGAATGTCCAACGCTGACTGCAGGATGTTTTCATAAATGTGGGTTCCTGTAATTACCTGAGTGTAAAGGGGCTCTTTTTTTTTGAGTAACAGCTTCAAATAAGCTGCTCGAATGTTTTAAGCCTGAATGACTGGTTAATTGCTGTATTTTAAGCTCCTCTCAAATGTTAATGTATCTAACGTGGCATGAAAGGCTCAATCGTTTATATATAATGTTAGTAGAGACAAATATTGCTGGAATCCCCCCTCAATCCGACACATGAATGTGTTTGCTTTATTTTGAGAAGCTCCCCCCTTTACATGAAGTATCGTTCATGAGGCTTGTTTCGCATTTCAGTAAATAGGCAGGGATGGCTCTTCAGCCTGGTCAGCCTGTTTTTTTGTTTTTTTTTTGACAAAATGGAGCCGCAGCAGGTCTTTGGCAAACGGTTGGGCATTTAGCTGTGCCGTTCTCTCATGTGGTTATGATCATGTAACCACATGTGCCATGATTTTTTTTTATTCTGCTCTGTTTGTAAAGCGAGATCAGTTGCCCCAAATGGCACTGCTTTCACCGCCCTGTACCTTTTAGGTTCAGTCTTAATCTTTAAAAAAAAAAAAGGGAGAGGGGGGGGGGGGTGTAATTTCTGACACACTGCTCCTTACTAAAGAAATTAGAAAGTACCTTAAATTTGGAATCTATGTGTATTAAATATAATTGTTTACATTATTTCACTAATTTGACTTTCTTTTTTTCGTTTTTAGTCAGCCAGTTGTGAGATTATACCATGGAGTGGTTCACAACATCGATTCAGTGTTCTGGGGGCGTTTTAAAACACGAGAGCTTTTGAACAGAAAATTAATATAAGAAAGGTCGTCTCAGTTCTGCGTGCTTAACCACACAATATTCTAACTCCCAGGTGGAGTTAGCTTCTAGCACCTTCACGGAGATCATGCGATTGTGCTCCTTTCACATCATGCATTACTGGAGTAGAGACGAGATGCCGGCTTCTAGTGCAGTTTGGGAGTCAACCAAGGTTCTAACAACCAATTCGGAAACACGATTAAACACTAATCAAAGTGTCTGAGAAACGTCAATGTTTGTTCCATGGCTTAGGGAGTGTTTAGTGTCTTAGGTTCAGTCATGCACAGAGGATGAGACTAAATAAAATACAGCAAATGGCTGCAGACTTTCTTTTTTTGTTTTTTCTTCTGTGACGAAAATCACAGACGTTTACCCAAAAAGCAAAGCGATTTAAACCAAGCTGCTGTGGAACTTTTGAGGCGTTCAGTCGTATACCAACGAGTCGCAGCACAGGAAGCCGTACCTAAAAGTGGTTTCCGTTGTCCTGGATTAGTCCACATCCTCTCTCGTTCTGCAGAAACACGAAGGCAGGCTCGTCTCGTGTTGATCTGAAGTGGCGTCTAACATGTTTTTACAAGTACACTCGATTAGTCAGCATATTTATGGAAGAAAAAAAAAAGCAAATTCAGCATGAAATGCGTCTTTACTGGAACAGCTGTTTTAAGGGGGGGCGAGATCAAAGTTAATGAACGAGTAAATTGTTTATAATTACCAGTTTTTTCCAAGCTTTTCTTTATTTGCTTACTTATTTTTTAATTATTACAGAACTAATGCTCTGAAAGGCTTATGTCCATTCCAATGAAACCACTAACCAGGTTGTTTGTTGCGTGGTGTGTGTGTGTGTGGGTGTTTTTTTAAATGAACACAGACTGTAAATGTAGTCGTACATTGGTCAGAAGCACTCTATTTCTAAAACAGACGCTGTGTGAATGCCGGTGTTTCTTGGGGTCTAGGATCTTTTGAGGATGTACTGAGGTTTCCAGTATGTTAAACTTCCTTCAATTGTGGGCATGAAACGTTCCCTAGAGAACCGAGCCTGTTGAAATGGTCCAAAGGTGGCTGCTGCCAGATTATGTTTAGATTTTAGCTGTTGCAGACTTGCGATCAACAGTAAGATGCAGACAAACCCAGTCAGGGCACTGTGGAATAAACCATTTAAAAGCCTCTAGTAGAAATCAGTGTCTGTCTATCCCAAGGCTGTTTATTTTCAATTAGCTTGTTGATCTTTGTCACATTGTTCAGCACATCTCGATACTCTCATCAAGCGCTGATGGATGACGATGACTAACCCTCAGGAATGTTTTTATTGCCAGTGCCAAGATGACTCTGTGTGTGTGTGTGTGTGTGTGTGTG
>JAOTRN010000025.1:8317962-8328645 GCA_028566695.1 Bagroides melapterus | reverse complement strand
TCTAAATTGTTTATTTAAATTCTTAAAAATTAAATTATTTTTTTTCCATTTTTTTTCAATGTATTTTTTTTTTTTTTTTTTTTTTCTCCCCCCCCCTTTTTCTCTTCTTGCCACCTTCACGATCACGAGGTGCTTATTCCAAGTGTAGGTTGCTTTTATTAATTGTGATTGATCAAAAAGTTTTTATTTTTTCCCCTCTACAGGAGAAATCACGATTCTGAGAACATGTTTTGGCTTCTTTGAAGTTTTATGTGGATTAATAATACAGATAACCTGCAGGACGTCATATTTTGAGCACAGACACACGGGGACATTGTGAATGATGTAGAATGTTTTGTGTGGTGCAGTTTATTGGTAGCTGTGTTATTATAAGAACATGGCTATAAACAGATACATCACGTTTCTTCATTAAATGAAAAGTGAATATTTCTTATATACCGTTAAGAGGACCATCATATCCTCGACTGTCTTTCGTGCTCCAGATTGTTTATAATCCTATTTTGAAGCCCTTGCATGTAATTGCTTTAACGTCGCTGATCTACAGATTCTTTTCAGGGAAATCAAATGAAGTATCCTGTGGTGTTTGTGAGATCAAAGGTGGAGGCATGGTTGTGTTACTTGCTCTAACCAGTCAACCTTCTTTTATAAATAGATGCTGTTTGTCTTTATCCGGTCAGAGCCTGAGCTTTTGGATAGCCATATTAAAAGGAATGAATTGTAGTACAGCATGCAGTGTATCTGGGTATCTTCCTGTATTCCTCTTGATGGTGTCATGACTAGGTCTGTTGCTGTGAAATGCTAAAACAATGTATATTAAACATGATGGATGAGTTTCATGTAAATATGAGCACCTGACCAGTGTCTGGAGGATATCTGATGAATCCCACACCGTTCTGAAGGAAAGCAGTCCAGTTCTGTTTGCTTTTTAAGGACCTCAGACCAATTCTGTCCATTCCCTAAGGAACTCTGAACAATCCTGTTTGTTCCGCAAGGAAATCTGAAAAAATCCTGTCCACTCCTGATGGAGATCTGACCAATCCCCCTATTCTTGAGGAACTTTATCCAATTCTTGAATGAAATCTGACCCAAGACCATGTCCATTCCTGAAGGAAATCTAATCAATCCACTCCACCTCTAAACAGACTGACCCAATCCCTCCCACTGTTAATGGAAATCTGACGAATCCTTTCTGCTCCCGAATGAATCTTGTCCACCGAGTACTTTGAATGCAACTTATGGTGACCTCAAGATTTCTTGGAAGAAGAAACATTAACTGGAAAGCAGCTTCTTGCTTCATCTACCAACGCTACGACCTTAACTAACATTTTTAGTAGCATGGCAATATTTGCCCCTCTTTTCTTTTTGTGGCATGATCAAACTAGCTAGTTTGATATTTCATGAAACAAAGTGTACCAATAGTAGTGGAGTGAGGCCTTTTTTTCAGTCATTTTTCAAACATGATAAACCTGTTCTATAAAGCTTCTTGTTTATAAGCAAAAAATTATACATATTTGACTTTATTTAAAACAAAAAAAAATGAAATTTGAAAATTGAGTATTAGCTTAACATTAGCTTCTGTGACCTTAAGTAACAGTGCCACATTGAAGAAAGTTTGTTTATTTGGTTAATAAGAATTTTATCAGCTCCAATTTCTGAATGGACTACAATTAAAATCGGAACATTTCAGAAAAACCCTATTAAGTCCTTTTTAGCTTGTAGTGTAGCTAGCTACTTTATAAATGACCAATTTACTACCTCTAAACTGTAGTTTGTGTGTAGTTTAGTTAATTAAGTAATTGATTATTTTTTAATTTTTTTAAGATGTATAGATTTTTCTGATTTACAAATAACATGAAAAGCAATGGGCTGGATTCAAACGTTATTGAAAGCAGACAGACGCTGACTTTGCTAGCTCTGTAGCACATGCTCATACTTGTGGGAGGGGAGGGGAGAAAAAGTTTGTGCCTCCCCTCCCCCTTTCTTTGTTGTGGTGTGAGGAATTTCACTGAGCCCTCGCCAAGGCGGCCGGCTCCAGTTTGAAGCCGTGCCATGGCGCTTTGGCTCCGCCGGGGACTTCAAACAGATCACACGCTCATCCCTCCATCTCAGAACGAGTAGGAGGAAGAAGGATTTGTCCAAATTGGCCCGAAAGGCGGTTTGTCTTTCTTTGTAATGAGCCTATGTTGTGCCGCAAAAAATGAGGTGTGAGGGTGCAGATATTTTTCCTCGTCTCTCTAGCAGCTCCCCTCTTCCCCCTTAAACACACAAGCCGAAACACACCGGAGTCATATATCAGAGGATCAAAGGAGAGCGAGGGGAAGGGAGATAAGGGAGATGGAAGGAGATTTTAGACATGGTGAGAGAGAGGGAGAGGGAGAGAGGAAATACAAGAAAACTCCGTGACCTCCACACACACGCGCACACATACACACTTTGCTGGAGGCTACACACTGCACCTGTGTGAGACAAAGAAGCTCACATTAATGAAGACAGGGTCACAAGCCAGCGTTTGAACTGCGTGACTGTAAAACTTACTTTAAAAAAAAAAAAAGCAACAGAGACGTATTTAATACGGCGGGGAAAACAAGTAGGTCCTTTCATCCGGTACTAACTTCTATTCACACGGAATTCGAAATGAGATCAGCACATTCCAACCAATCAAATTTGAGAACAGTTAATGGAGCATTTCTGCAAAAAAAAAAAAAAAAAAGACATTTAGTATATAGAGAACGATACTTAAAAACAAGAAGTCTGCATCAAAATGATTACATGGAAATTAATTTAGTGAACTAAATAAAGTCTGAAGTCTGAACGTCTTTGCATGTATAGTGGTACACTATAAAACTTGATTTAGTGGTAGTGTAATAGCAAATACACACAAGCACACACCCACAGTCTGCTTTCACAGGAACAAGAGGACTGTTGCCTGGCAACGGCAGAGGCTCCTGGCTTTGAGAGATACTTGTCCACACACACACTCACACACTCACACGCATATGTGCAGGTGTTCACTGGTAGCTGGAACAGGAAGATGAAAGCCAAACATCAACAGATCAAAGAGATCACCTTTGAGGTAAAAATCCAATAAGTCTGACTCGAAGCTCATCTTTAATCAAGTTATCTCTAAGTGAACTCTCCTGCTTAGCCCAACCCCCCCTCAAGGTGCTATCTTGTGCAGGACACTGGATCGAAGGCTCGATGTCACATGAATAAGTGATGTCATGTGATGTAAATAAATGATGTCACAGTATAAGGACCTAAGCAGCTGCTTTAAAGTCCTCACCACACCTCATATACAGCTCGAGATGGAATGAGGTGTGAGGAATAAAAACACTAGGAGATATGATGTTGCAGGAAACTAATCAACAAAGTAAAGCCAAGCAACTGTAAACAATTACCAAGTGCCATATAGATACATTTAATAACTTTTTGACTTACAGAAAGCACTGACACTGGAGACTTGAAAACTTAACCATATCAGCACTGATTACTATTACGTAGTATTAACATTTATCACTGACATCAAAAACAAAAATCCTTCTGACCAATGAGAATCAAGAATTCACCCAGTGGTGTAATACTAGCTCGGTCTCTCAAGTGACTACAAGAAATAGTATGAAGTATAAGTTACCAAGAAGAAGTCTCTTCATATCTAATAATTTTTGTTGAGTCATAGATTATAAGGCTGATGTGGCATACAGTGTATGTGATCATACAATGCGGTACTTTGTGGCTCTTTACTAAGAGACACCATGCGAATGTGATCCACTCCACCCTCAAGCGGTATTAAAAGTTCGAGGACCTGCCAATCAAGCGTTGCCCTGGGTCATTGTTCCACCTCAGCGCCAGAGGCGGGTTGAACTCTAGCTCCGCCCCTACGACCCCAGACCTCTCTCCCTGGGAAATCAGACACGGTGACCTTGTGATCCGATGACCTCAGAAACCTCTTCTCCGTCTAGTCAGGAGATTTCCTCACGTGTATATGAGAGAGATTATTATGATTGACGTTTCACGATAAAAATGATTATTACGATGCTCTCAGGAGCAATGAAACAGTTACCGTAGATGTAGTATTCAATCTTGTTGGAGGAAAAATAAACATAAGACTATCTACACAAATACACAACCTCTGTATGGAGGACTGGACCACGATTCATCTGCAAGAGTCCCGTATCGAGGGATGGGCTCAACACTGTTATTCTCACAAGGGACTGCTTCAGCAAATATTATGAAGCTAGTCGAGAAAACATTTTTTGAGGGCAAAAAAAAAAAAAAAAAATGTAAATTAAACCACATGGTCCAGTAAACTTAAGCTCATCTCTCTCAGTGCAACTGTAATTCGTTTTATACATTCATTTCTGCTCGTTTTTCCTGACTGAACACGCACACACACACAGCTACTCCTTCAGCACTACCCTCTTAAATATTCATGTTTGGCCACAGCAAGGCCCAATAGGGGGATAATGAGGACCACTGGGACACCTCCTGGATTCCCTGGAGTCTTTAATCTGTCCCTTTTGCATTCGTTCACACTCACACACACACACACACTCTGGACAGTCAATAATAATGAATATTAGGAGGACTGGGACCATGCACGCACACGCACACACACACCTATCTACTTTAAGCAGGGTCAAAGTGCATTGCATTCTGTAAGTAATTGGACAGAGACTCGTTTCTCCATATTTTGATGCAACCCTAATTTAAGATTTAAATATTTAGTTAATATTTATATTTACTGACCCACTTCCATTTTTATTTCTTCATCCATACTTTTCAATTGAAAACCAAAACTTTTTATTTACTGAACTCACCATGTTCACTGTTCCATGTTGGAAAAAAAAGTGGGTGTATATATATATACAAGGAAATAGCAGGCTGTATTTGAGAAATGGCGCTGGAGTTTGACTACTGTATTTTACGGTACCTCTGCTGTACCCCTACAGTACCCCTGCTGTTCCATTCTACCAACTGACATTTTTAATCTGAATTAACAAAAGAATGATTTTGTCATTATAAAATGAGTTAGGACTTTGTTTCAGTGTGTTTTTCCCTCTGATGATAACTTTGGATAACACAAAACTTTGGATATCACCATTTACTTTAAAACAAACATTTTTGTGCAAAAAAACCAACATTTTTTATATTAACTACCACTGTGGAGTGGGTCGTGATGAAGAAATTCAATGCTGAACATGGACTCAACAAAAACAGAAGCAAATAAAAATTTTTGCCTCTGGGAAAAAAAGGGTGGTCTGTCTTTAAATGTCCGTCCTTCGATTTCCAGTAAAAGTGAGTTTTTCTACAGCACCCTAGCAATGGCAAGTTTTTTCTGAAACCAGAAAATGTTTCCTTAAGAAGCGACATTACTGGTTTTTCTCATGTTCTGATTGATTTGCGAGGTTTCAAGGTTTCAGGAACAAATCAATATCTGAACAAATCTGAATTTTATATTATTCGTATAACATCGTTGAGTAGTATTTGTTGTGTGAGTGTGTTTTGTTGATGTGGACCAAATCTGTGGTGACATGTCTGATCCCCACAAGGAATTGTTTTTTTAAACAAATCCTGCAACTTTTATTTTAGTTTTATTTTATTTTAAATATTTTACTCTTGGTTACCAAGGTTAAGATTAGGGTTTGATCGAGGTGTAGCATAGAATTAATTAGCTGCGTTAATAATGGTGTTAATGAAAGGTCCTCACAAGGTGGTGTGTGTGTATTTCTCTCATTTAATGTCAGTGCACGAAGGTCATCGATAAACAGAATGGGCAAAGCAAGCGATGACACGGCTGAACAAACACACATTTAAATCTGGCCTGCCTGAGATTTACACACACAAATTAAATATGGATTAAACTGATTTGCATATAAATCGTTTTGTGGAATATTAGTCACGAGTAACGATACAGCATCGCAGTGGTGCAGCGCCGTTGCGATGTGCGATGGAAAAATCTACAGGCGTCCTTCGATCACTGAGCAAATGATGAGATGGCGGGGGAGGGGGAGTGGTAGTGGTAGGCGAGGACACACGTGCAAAAGTTTGTGCACCCTCCAGATCGTAAGACACTCTTCGTTAACGGGAACGTATACCATATGGCACAAAAACAAACAAAAAAAGTAAATTAAAAGTGAATGTGGAAAATATGAAGCAAAACGTGTAATATGTCTGGAAATCACATTGCAAGTTGTTGATCAACTGAATCATAGAGACACGTTATACATTATATATATATATAAAATAAAAAAAATATATATATTTATATGTTGCTCCACAAATCTGTTTACTCCATAAGCACTAACTGACTTCAACCAAAATACCGCCTGGAACTTGTACATCTTTTTGACTCAAACTGACTACAGGATCTAACAGTAAACCGCTGATGTCTGATTAGCCAGGGCAGGTGTACATGATAAGGGTTAGACCCAAACACCAGTTCTGTTCACTCATGCCGCCGTCGGACCACCTCAGTCAGTCAGTCCTTTTCTTTGTCATGGTGTGTTGTTTGGACATGATATTGTCTTTTATCTCCTCGACAATATGTACAGAACGGCCCTAAAAGTAGTGAGGTAGTAGTGTGCTTGAAGGAAAGGGCTTTTATTTATAAAAAAAAAAAAAAAAAAAAAAAGAAAGGAGGAAGAGTAGGAGGTGTGTGTGTGTGATCAGTCTGGACATGTCTCTTTCTTTGTCTCTCGCTCTCTTTGACAGCACACTCATTCAGTCTCTAAATCACTCTTCCCCCTCCCTTCCTTTTAAAGCAGCACAGGTGGGATAAAGACCTGCAGGGACCTGAGTCTCTTTTATGTCACACACACACACACACACACACACTTGAATATACCAGGACTGTCAAATCAAAAGAACATTCTTATCAGTCAGTCATTATGGTCAATGATTATGGTATGGTTATGGTATAAATCAAACACAGTAAAGCACCAATACTGGTCTTAATGAATAATAAGTGAAAGTTTAGCTAACATCCTTGACCATCAGTACATCAGTAAGTTACCATCACTTACTGGATGCTTTACAACCCTCACGTTATTTGGCTCTCTTGCACTAAATAGGGCTTAAAAAGGCAGCTTGTCCTGGCACATGTTACAAAATGCTGACACTGGAGACGTTCTTCCAAAACCTTCCACTCGTCCTCGTCCTCACTTGTACAGGAGGTAAAGTAACCCGAGTGTGCGTTTTATCCGATGATGACAACGTTAGTGGCAGGGGAATGGTTACTGTGTATAATAGCACCAAATAAGAAAATAATAAGAAAAAAAAACGTTGTGTTGCATAAAGTTGTGATCTTTGTGTTGACGTAATGTGAATGCAACTCCACTGAGGTTCGAAAGGATCAAGCGAGATGTTTTAGGGAACAATCACGCTCGGATTCAGGACCGTAGTGTGAAAACCACCATATGTACATATTTTTCACTTTACAGCTCAGAGAATAAGGAATAAGGACTTGGCTTACAAGAGTCTATAAAACTGGAGCACCAAATTCCCAGTCAAGCTAAAGGCATTAATATTCACATGTTTTCAGATACGCAAATCGCGTGCGGCCGCGATTCAATCCAATTCCACCCAATTATTTCTGCCCTCATTAATCTCCCTTGAGATTCCTGATGAAAGCAGCAAATAATGAGGAATACTGAGATCTCCCTTATTAGGAAGTCTGATAGGTCCGATGGGTCCGAATTGGTGTTCGTGGTTGATTGTAATAATTGGTTGATTAGGGACCAATCAGTGACCTGGGATTTTTCAAATTATGTACATGCGTTTTTATTAGCTTACAAAAAGAAAAAAACATTTGATGATAAGAAAAGCTAGATAGATAGATAGACAGCTTGCTTTCTAATACTGAAGAAAAAGGTGTCAATTGAAAGAGACCAGGTGAGTCGGTATTGCTGAACACGATGGTCGCCAGAAACGTTTAAATCAGGATCTGCGTGCGAAGAGGAGAGTGATGTCATCATCAAAGCCTGACCTGTATGGTAATGCTGAAGTCATCATGAATCACAGAGAGCACTGCTTAGTCTCAAGAAGGTGTGTTCTAGACGAAAAACCAATAAATCATGCAGCGAGTTGAATGAGATAAATCATATCGTAAATCATCGTTTTCTCTAAACGGTGTCTGTTAGAACGTCCCAATATTGAGATCCCAGTTTCAGAACAAGGTACGGAAAGTTAAAAAGTAAAAAAAAAAAAAATAAAAAAAAATTAAAAAATCAGCGTTGATGCAAAGAGGAAGCAAGAGATCATCAATCTGGTGCTGCATATTCATAAATGGATTGCACGTTATGTAGTGAATATTGTACTGAAATTATATTGGTGGCTAGAGCATGAACGTTATGTATGTTTTGTACAATAAAATGCAACTCCAAAGTGTCTCAAGTCTATTCTCTGTTTATTGATGGATTGATTGTGTATGGAATATAAAAATGTATCCACATGCAATTACACTTGTGCTCAGAAACGTTTACCAGATTGCAACGAAGTCTCCAGATGATTGTGCGTTAAGTTTTGGGCATGCAGTCATAGTAATGATTTTAATGACAGTTTTGAAGCTGCTTCCAAAAACCTAATGAGGCTGAATGCTATGTTGGTTTATTTAAATTACAGCATTAAAGAGGATCACTCAAAGTGTGAAATATAGTGTAGTATAGACACCATAAGCATCTCCTCATACTACCAGAGAGCAGTGCACAAATCTGACCAGATGATTGATAATATGTGATTAACAGTTTTCCCGGATCCCTGGCTCATCTTTCCTCAGGTCGTTTTCTCAGAGCAGGAGAGCAGGAGTCTCTCCAGACCCAAATCCAAATGCTGTGTGGAAAATCTCCAGAGCCCATAATGCACTGCAATAGATTAGAGTTCTAATAAGGATACAATTACCCATAATGCATTGTGCCGTTTGTTAGAAACGAAGGAACGAAGCAGCAGTTTCAGTGCAGGGGTTTTCTATGCACTGCTGCCATCTGGTGACTGTTTAACACACAAGGACGTCTTACGGCATCCATCCTCATCCAAACCGAATTATTCTGACTACTTGTGCTCTATATGGATCCAAATGACTGGATGACTGGACAGATGTGTTAGATACATTTTGTAGGTTCATATTGTGAGAATGTCAAAAAAAGTAACCACTAAATATCTGCTGCTTGAGCCTTGCGAGAGTGACGTGATTTGGTCTGTATCTGAGATACACTTTCATAAAGTCTGAGTTGTATGTGTTTTGGCAACTATATCCAGAAGGGTATAGCCATTTTTCAAGAGCTGTGACTTATTTGGTATCAGGGTCTGTAGATACTCGCCAAGCTAAATATTAATACTGGACAGGGACTTGAAACAACTTCAGGCCTTTGTGGGATGGATGCCACAAGATGTTGGAACAATTCCTTTGAGATTCTGGTCCATGTTGACATAATTACAGCAGGTAATTTCTACAGATTTTTCCAGGGTCTGATAATCTCCTTTTACACCAAATTGCCACTGAGGAACAGCGAACTCTTTGCGATGTCCATGAGACCAGTTTAAGACTACTTTTGCTCTGTGACATGGTGTACTATCATACTAGAAGTAGCTATTAGACTTAAACTGTGTTCATGAAAGGATTCACATGGTTGGCAATAACACTCAAACAGGCTGTGGTATTCCGGAGATGTTTGATCTGTATTAACAAGCCAAAATTGTGCCAAGAAAACATTCCCCACACCATTACACTACCTCCACCAGCCTGGACTGCTGACACAAGGCAGGTTGGGTACACGGATTCATGCTGTTGGTTTTTACCCTATCATCTGTTTGCAGCAGCAGAAGTCAGTACCTACTGCAGCCTCAGATTGTCTTGGCTGACAGAAGTGGGCCTGGCACCATAAAAAGTAAAACATAAACATGAAATAAAACAACTATCATTTTAGAAATAAAAAAGACGTCTGCTGCAGTATGACACGGTCTTGAGTGACGTCGAGCGTGACGTCACACGTCGGTACAGTTGTTGTGGATAATGCACCGTCCTTCAGCGTAGAAAGAGGAGAAAGGAATAGAGCTAGGGCCAAAGAGGAATGGATGATAAAAAGGTGAAGTGTGGAGGACGGGACAAGATGAGCGTGTAGAGTGTTATGGGAATTTAATACCGGAAATGTCGCGTTCTCTTTGTCTCGGCATTGTTCAGTAAACTCCACGCGCTCAACATCAGCAACCTTCATCCTCTGTGACCTGATCATCTGTCCATCATCGAGCCAAGGACTGAGGACATTTGACCGGCTTTTATCTCGTTTCATCTCGCATCTTAAATATTTAAATATACCGACTTTGTTTCTAAAAGGAAGCTGTACATCACTGGGTGGCAGAGCTGCGCGTTGTTGTAAGTGGCCAAAACGGTCTAACCGGAAATGCCAATGTAAAAATGATGAACAGTTATTTTATTATTTTTTTAAATTTAATAATCGCTTTCATTTACCGTTTCGTGCTTTGAACGTGGGCTTTTTTTCCGCACCAAATCGGTTTGTTTACGCAAGGTGAGCCGCAGCATCCTTGCGACGACGTCATGACGTTACAGACAAACCTACAGTATAGCGCGCTCCGACGTGTTGACGTTGCACTCCTACCGGAAGTGAAGCATATATATATATATATACAATGTATATATGTATATTTTGTATGTATATATATATACAAAAA
>JAOTRN010000025.1:8276033-8287136 GCA_028566695.1 Bagroides melapterus | reverse complement strand
TGGAGACTTTTTCTCTTCAAGAGAAAGAAAAGAGACAGGCTTGTGAGGGAACGGCAATGTTTATAGCTGCTAGAATGCAAGTGATCAAGTGAACCATTTAATCTGTCTGTAGACATTCACCAAGTCTTTATAAAGTCTTCATTCCTTTGGGAACTGCATCAAGTGCCAACAGGAGGTAAATTGGGGCAGGACTCACGCTGCCTCATGCGTGTATGGAGGAGCAGCTGAAAGAGTTTCAAGACTACATTTAAAATATTCTTGCTTGCCATTGTGATGTAATGTACAGGTAGCTAGAGTATGTAGGATATAGAGAGATATTTCTATCAACTGATATATAATACAGGAAATAGATATTTGTCATTAAATAAACCATTGCTTTTGTTCTTCTTTGTCCTTAAGACCTTTGTCCTTGTCCTTAAAAATCCACATCACATCATTGTTGTGCATTGGGGCACCGTAAATCCGTTAAAAAAGTGCTTTTAAATTTACTTCCTTGGTTTGAGCCATTAGACAGGAAATGAGGTCAGATTTCCCTTGCAACACTTCCTGTTTGGAAATGATGGAGCAACCAATGAGTGGCTGATGTTCCTCTTGTGAAAGTGTTAGAACACATTTATATGTGTTTCCAGTGGACCGACATTTTTAAATGACACTAATAACATCATTAAGCACAACTGTGACATTTACCTCAGTTTAATGGCTTATTTAACATGAACTTCAGAATAAATGCACCATCAGTTGCAGAAATGAACATCTTTTACTAATAAATACTTTCTAAAATCTAAAATGATCAATGCTTTGCAACAGTCAGAGATAAATGTTGCACTTTCTCTGAACTGCTATAACATAAGTGAAACCTGGAACTTGTTTTGTGGTAACAACAAATGGATTAAAAAAAAAGACCTACAGTGTTTTATTTAATGAAAAAATGTAATCATTGAAAATGTCTGTGGTTGAAGAGGAATAAACACTTCAGGATGTGTTATTATAGGAAAATTAGCAAATTCCAGCTGTTAACAGTAACACGGCTTCACATGGCAAACACTTTGTGTTTTATTCCTTACATAAGCATTAGTCGGCGTGGGTTTAGTTATTTAAACAAATGGCATTTAATTATAGTTTATTAATGATACGTAACTACTTATATAATGTTAGTTAAGGGAGCATTCATGTAAAGTGTTATTTTTTTATTCTTTTTTAAAAATATTCCATTAGTTTCTTATAATCACCAAATTTGTAAAATAATATAATATAATAATTATTTTGATATATATTTTGATAGTGAAATCAGATGTTTGGAAAGTTCCAGAAGTCATTTGAAAAGAAAGAAATAGAAAATCCTCTCTCTTGCAGTCTCTCTTGGTTATCCGGGGGTAGCATTTGCTTGGCCAGTGTGAGAACACTTGCGTGGGTGGTGCAGTGGGGCGTGAGAATTGATTGGCTGGCGCGTGGGAGGTGTTGGTGTGATTGCGCTCCTTTTTTTCTCCAGGTACATGTTAGAACCTCCTGTTGCATGTTTTTGGTCTGCCTTAACAGGCCAAGTTCTGAAACCTTGCCTCTGAGTTGGCTAACGGGTCACAGCACTGATGCTGGAATGTCACAACCGTGTGATTGGCATCCTTGATCTCATGGAGCTAAGCCTGTTTACACAGCTGTGGCAGCTGGACACGATTTTTCTAAAGGCTTGGGTTCCATTAAGCTGATTTGGTTCCACTGGGTGCTGGCGTTGGATTGAGAGCAATCTCGCCAATGTTTTACACCTGAGAAGACATGAAAAGCGGCGAATAATGAGTTATGCTTTGCTCAGCTTAGTGTCAGCTTAGTGAATCGTGATAAGATAGGAATGATAGCATGCACTACACTTTTCCCTTTGGGTGCTAATTTCCTTGCGTGCCTGCTTTGGAAGACGTTTCTTGAGGATACAAGCTTTAGCTCCAGAAATATTTCATCTCAGTGGTGGATAGATGCCACAGGTGCTGCTGAATAGCAAACATGAGATCAGTTAGGAGTAACAGAAGAACATATACATGCAAAGAGGAAGAGGTTTAAGTTTAAATAGAGTTCATATTCCTGTACAGTTGACTTCTCAGTTCTCAGGTATTAATTCATTTTCCACAGGTTTTACACACCTTACTGTTTCTATAGTGACAACTAATTTACATAGACAGCAGACGCTTCGTATAAACTACAACAAATCATAAAGAATGAGTGTTACTTAAAAAGAAAGTTTTGTCTAAGGAGATGTTTGTTTAACATTTATGGAAGCAGGCTTGCTTTGTCATGTTTACTTTTAAATGTGACAAATAGAGACATGTCAGAGCCATGCGTGTTTATTTTCAAACTGTCTGACACCTGCTGCTGACGATGGATTCACCACGTCGCTTCTAAGACAGAAGATCTAGAGCTTGGAAGAAAAGTTTTCCTTTTTCTTTTTTCTTTTTTTTTTTGGAAGTGAAACGAGTACTTCATATATAAACCCATTCAGGTGAATGTCCCTGGGGCTTGGAATACAGCATGTGGGAGTTTTTTTTCCTCTTTTTGACTTCGTTGTGTAATATGAATGTAACCCAATATGAATAAATTATTCCAGCAGATATTGTGTTCCAAACAGATAGAAAAAGATGATGGGTGCATGCCAGAAAGTTTCACATACAGTTCAGCAGAGCTGGGATCCCATGAGACACACGCACGAAGTTATGTGAGTGGGAGGTTTCTACATTCATGCGGGCGAGCAGTCAGATATAAAGCCCACGGGTGTGCACGAGCTTGCCAGAGAGAGTTACTGAGCATTAAGTTGAGACTAGGGGTGTGCATCAGCCCTGGGTGGTTTTTCATTTTTAATTTCCTCCTGGTTTAAGGAGACGGTCAGATATGAAGCTCACATGACGGTGCCCATTAACGTTCATTAAGCTAAATTGTTTTTGCATGTACAGCATTCATTCGTTCATCCTTAGTATCTGTCTTGTCAAGGTTTACGATCGGCTTGTCGCTTGTTTCGTTTTAAGTTGAGACCAATCAGGGGTGATATAGCTGAGGTTGAGGAACTGTCGGAAACAGAACAAACACATTTTTAGATATAACTCTTGCCACAAAGCATCTGGATGAGACACTGTTATATATTTTGAAAGAAACACCCTAACATGTCTTCTAATGCATCTTAGTCTTAAATCTCACACTACTACTCTGCAGTAACATTGACATGCTTTTAACTAAGCCTGTCGTTCTCAGTCACTATCTGTCTGTCTTTCTTCAAAATAAAACGGTCAGACAGGTTGAGTGGGTTCATGCTACGGACAATTACTGCATCGGAATCATTATGCGCAGCAATTGTCTATATAGGTGAGGTGTAATTCTTCTGCGAGTGCATTACATGCTGCTTACTGTCTCTCATTTGAAAAAAAAGAAAGAGTTTTCTTTGGCTAGATGCAATGTCTAAGAGAAGTTTCGAAGGAGTGCCACAGGTCAAAGGTAACAGCCTGTAGCTTCTCGGAAAAAGGATTAAACGTGTCATTAACTGAAATCGTATTAAAAGTAATTGCGAACGAACTCTGGCGAGATCATCCGCAAAGAAGGAAAGGAAGAGTCGCTAAATTTTGCCTCTCACTAACATTTAATGAACGGCTAACGCGAATCCCTGTCTGTGTAATTAGAGGTATGCGAACTTAGTGGATATGACAGTTAATTATCACACTTCAGCCCACGGAAGTCAAACATCATCCACGATCCACTGAAAACGAATCTCACTCAGAAAAAAAGGGTCTCTATCTGAGAGGCTGTTCGACAAGTGATAAATTGTTGAATCTAAAGAGAAGAAAAAGGAAATGAAAGAAGTAAAGCACTGAGCAAAAGTGAGGAGGGATAACGCCACACGTATTGCCTCAGGTGTCACACTGACAGGCCATACACCCTGATTTCGGTAAACAACGTAAATAATTCAGACCGGTATTAATGTGCGTGCATGTGTGTGATGCTGCTATACAAGGGAAATGAATCGCATCGCTCTCTGTGTGTTTCAAAGAAGGATTTCTCAATACCTGCATGAGTTGAAGCACAAATGGTGTGTAACCGTTCAGTACATACACCAATTAGGAACGCAACCAAATGCAAAAAGACATAAATAGGATAGATTTTTTTTACAGCATCATGACAGGGATGTTGTGAGATGTAGGAAAACATCACCTGAGCTTGAAGTTTATATGGCTGTGACGCTCATGCCTTGTTCATCTCAAGTTCATCTCTTCATCCTTAGTATCTGTTTGCTCAGGGTCACTGTGGTTTAACAAAACTATTTTTGTTGATATTTTAGGAAGTAGAACCCAAATAATTCACGACAACATTATTAATAACTTCCTGTTATTTTTGTCTGGCATAAGATTTAAAAAAATGTTGACCTGCAGGAATTTTCACTAACCGATTGAGTTGAAGGGGGAAGGGTGAGGGGTGGAAGGTTTCCTTTTTGCACAATAGCAATACGATAGAGGCAACATTCTTGTCAGGTCTTGATTACAGGTATGTGATTTATAAGCAGGTTTTAGCTACTGCCCTGAAGCTGCTGGATCCAGTTTGTTATCAATCATGTCTCGTATTTAAACGCCAAATTTAGACTCCATCTCGGGATGATGTTTCACTGGACCAGGAGCTGGACCATAAACAGTTAAATGATCAGGTGATGGAGAGTTTCACAGTATTCTGTGCTATTTGATTGATTTATTTTATTTGATATTTTATTTGATTTACTTTACTAAAAATCATCTTAAGGTGCTTAATTTATGTTTCCCAACCCTTTGTAAATCACCGTGCTGTGAAAAAAAGCTCAATTCTAATTTTCCAACACAGTCTTTTTTTTTAAGGACGGTAAATGTGACAGTCTGCACTTTATTCATCTTGAAAAGAGAAATAAACATAGGCAGGTAAAAGAAAGACTCCTTATAGCTGCTAAGGCATAAATGCATAAGAACAGGAAATAAATCGTGTTGAGAATTTCGCCAAGATTAAAAGTAAACAGTACAAAGTTCGATGTCTTTTATTAGTTAATAATATTACTAATAAGAACACGTCAGCCATGAAAGGTATTTTCCTTTGATCGCTATTAATTATCCTCTTTCATCTCATTGGATACCTCACAGCATCACTCTTAAATCCTTTCAATGAAAATAATATTGAATCATTCTAACTGCCCCCTCATGCATCATCAGCACGTCTGCACGAGAGACCCTGATAGCATGGAAGTTAACGACCGATCACGACTACACTTTTTTTGTCCCTGGAGACGTCTGTGTGAGTTCTGTATTTTCAAGATGATTGCTCACTGCATGCCTCAAACTCGATGCTGTGCTCTTGTCCCGATTGCACATTTCTGCGATCCGAAGAGGACGCCAAACCATGGCAGAAAAAAAACTGGCGTAATTATCTCTGTACACGCCGGTGTAGGAGAGGCGGTGGCTCATTGTTCGGCGTTTATGAGATGCTGGAGCCAACAGCACTTCACGCAAAATGAATCAGGCCTGGAGAGGCACCTGGGTAAATCTGAAAGAGGCACCTGTCATCCCCGTACCCCCTCCTCTACCTCTTCCTCATTTCCATTAGAGAAAACAGAGGGAATTATATCTTAGCTGTTCCCCGGTGAAGCTAATCACAGACAATGTTTTTGAAAAAAGCATCCTTGGGTGAGCTGAGGGATCGGTTCCACTGATTTTGGTGCATATATAATGTAGATGTAGAATTTTATAGCGGGCAGTTCACTGTTCGTTTGTAGTTTGTTCCTCTCTCCCTCTCCTCTATGTATATGAATGAATAAATATGTTCAAGCATTAAAGGCATAATGTTATTCGGAAGGTGGTTGTAAAGTACAGCACAGATGTAAAGTAGTTGCTGATAGGTGTTGTACCACAGGGCAAAGACTCAGAGGAAGCTGCTCTATCTACCCTGTTCCACATACATGAGCGTTATGAGTTAGCATCCTTGGACTCCAGGAGTCAAGGAACAAGGAGTCAGGAGTCAAGCAATCACTCATCATCAGTATTTGAAGATTCTTCTTGTAGTCACTATTTAAGGATATACAGCACCGCACGGAAGCTCATGTCGGTCAGTTCTGTTTCAGTTGCCTTCAACTGGTCAGAAATATTATAAAGGAATGAACTACTTAACCTGCATTTCTTTACCACCTGCTTTGCTGAAGAGATTTTGTTAAATATATACGTTCACGTTTGGTGCATTTAAAAAAAGGAAAATCTGTGGTTATATTAACTGTAAAAGTTGAAGTTTCACCGATTTCTGGCACTGATTAAATGCAACTTTCTTGGAGTGCATAGATTATTTGCATTTGCTTTTCCGTTTCCCCAGAGATTACAAGCTGTTTCTTCTATCCTAATTAAAATGGTTATCTGGGGATCTCTGTTAAGGCCGAGGTCCTTGGAGGTAAGGCAATCCATAATATTGATCAGAGCTACAGGAAAACAAAAGACATGAGACAAGGTGCTTTGCATGGTGCCAGCAGCAGGAGTGAGTGTGTTTGTGTATGTGTGTATGAAAGCACAGCTGTGTTATTGTAATTGCTGGAAAAGCAGTCAGTGAAACTTTGATTGTGTGAAGTGCCTTCCTCACCTTTCCTGGCACGGCTTTCTAGACATCGGTTAAATGGATGTTGTCCAAAAACACAATTATTCCATCACCCTGATGAATGTATTTTTGCTACAAAGTAAATGACAAACCGTTGTTTAATTGCCTCAGTGATGGAGGTTTGAATATAAATCGATTTTTGATACAGAAACAATGGCACTATATAAAGATTTTGAAATCTGAAAGAAAAGAGAAATACTTTTCTAGAAAGAACATCATCAGGATTAAATCCACGGCAACAACCTGGTAGAAATCCTAAGTAGAGATCTGAAGATTGATGAGCAAAAAAAATCCTGTTAGCAAAGACAATTACCTTTTGGCTCTCTGATAATAGTTAGTTTGGCTTTGTGTTGAGGAAAATGATGAAGTTTTTTTAATCGGATTTCAAAAGGTATGGAGACTGTATAGCAAATAAAATAAAATAAAATAGCTGTAAAGCAAATATGTCCTCAGTAATACAATGAAGAAAATGCAACATACTGCTTCTTTATTAGCAAACAAAGTAGTTGTGTACAAGTTAAATGACTACCAGTGGTTTTAATCGTTAATAGATTTTGTTTAATCCACTGAATTAAAGCGAGACATTCTTCTAACGTTTATTCATTCATAAATGTTTCTTATTCGTCTTCAGTAATTGCATTTTGGTGGTCCAAGGTGGTCTGCTGGAACCAGCCTGCTCTCGTTACCACTTTTCAACAAGGATGAATAAGAGACGTGGACAAATAGCTGGCCTGCAGAGACACTAGAAGAATTGCCACTAGACGTATTTAGTGTCCAGGACATTCATCTGTAGAAGCTCCTCAAATAAACAAGATCTTAGTTCCCATAGCACCAGTTCTATTCAAGCTCAGGACACTGTAAATTCCTGGTTACACCACACAGACTTGTCAATGCCCCCTTGTTCTTTGCCTCAAGCAGTTATCAATGATGTCCTTAGAAACATGCTGGGAAAATTTATAATTAACTACAATCATGATGTCTCTCGGTTTCTTCTCTGTGGTAATACATCTACAACAGGGATTAATTTGAAATACAGATTCTAAGGATTGTTTATAATGAGAGCACGAGAGAGAGTGAGATAGTGAGAGAGAATGTAATCAATTCTTGTTAGAATTTTGGATTTTTTTTTAATGGCTAACCTCAGTTACTTATGTAATGTCTTTGTGGGGAAAAATTATAGCTGGATTATTCTTTGAGCACTGAGAGTTAGATGAACTTTCCTAACGAGTTTAAGAGAGAAGCAAAGGGAAATGTGATAGTTCATATTCTCTAGGTTGTTGCTTTAGGCAGTTATGTTAAATTATTCATTTTGGCCTTTCCAAGTAGCCAATATTTCCTTAATACACAAAGCACTTGTGTTTGTATATAGCACGCCAGGGTAAGCTTTTACCTGAAGTCATTTAAGTGCTTTTCTTGTGCATTGTGGGCTTTACCAGTGAATCTAGTTGGTACATTCTGGCTGGATGTACAGACTCTTAAATCAATGATGTGCTTTTACTTCAATGAGCTCTCACAAGACTGGTTTTCTCTGGCAACAATTATGCAGGGTTTAGTCTTGCAGGTATTAGTTAAAAAATATACAGTTTTTTTTTTTTTTTACCTCAGCTGTTACCAATGGGATACATGTTCTGAATATTGTTCAGGATTTTCCTCATTGTTTGCATCTTAAGAGAAGTTCGTAGTCCATTTTGCGTTCTAATTTGATATTGATGTCAAGATGTCATTTTTCTTAATTAGTCAAGTTTTCATATTCTGGCATAAATCCTAAATTTGTCAATTCCATGAATATGACTTGGTGCTTGTTAAACTGAAAAGCCTCAAATATTTCAGGCTTCGGCGAGTAAACAGTTTGGCTCCATTAGTCAGCGTTTTGAGAAGCTGCCAGTCATGGTGGCAACTCAACAGAACATTAATCTGTCAACAAACTCAATAATTACAAACAGACAGTGTAATGAGCCATTCGGACTCTTTAACACTTTTAAGACCTGCATTTTTCGTCTCCCGTCCTCTGGGAACTTGTGCTGAAAACATGTTAGTCAGCTCATCTGGAGCAAATAAATACACAAAGCCAAGTAAAATGAACAGCAGAATGACTCAGGATTCAAATAGTTTGTACCCTCAGTGACTGTTTTTTAGCATTTTAGTATCTAATCTAATGTTATAAAAAAAAAAGATGTTCATACTGAACCAGAAGGTCTAAAGAATGGATTATTGCCTTCTTATCAAGTTAGATCAGTTATTGGTGTGTGGATTTTTATGCCATCCACATGGGTCCATCTGATACAAACCGCTGATGAGGCAGTGAGTTAACTTTGTCCTCAAGGTTGTTTTGTTAACATAAATCTTAACAGCAAGCATCTGGCAATGCATACACAACTGAAAACCAAACGTCTCTGGCTTCAGACACAACACATAATGAATAATAAACGCTTCCTAAAGCTGTTGTTCATTCTGGTCCCTTGCAAGGAAAGTTTGGTGAAACTCCTGTGAAAAGTGAAGCTTGCGTGTGAAAGTTTATGAGGCATCAACACAGATATATGCATCAAGTACATCAGGTTTCAGTAAAACTGCACTTAACACCCGTCTGATTAAGTTCCTCTGCTCTGGTTTGACACTGAGAAAAGGTTCAAGCTCTAATAAGAGGCTTGAGATGCTCTGGATTGTGATTTATAGAGAAAAGAAAGAAAGGGGAAAAAAAGAGCTCCAGATGCTGAGAGCTAATATGCCAAACTGTGTGGCAAGAGGTCACATCCTAGTTCTAGCACGTTAATTGGCATGAAGGTTTTCCAAAGTACAGAGCAAAAGAATGTGATAACATTTAGCAGTTTTAGAAACAGATTTTTAAAAGAAATTCTGTGTGTGTATGAATATTTCATCCCTGGCATGTCTTTGCAGGAGCAGCAGATGGCCTGTCTCTTGCCTCGGTAACGTGCACTTGTACATTTAATTAAGCCGCATCTGGAGTGCCTGAAAGTTTTTTTTCCAGACTCAGCCAATATCTCTGTGGAAAGTTCTCCTTTAATCGTCATTTCATCTTGTATGTTTCCGCCACAGATTTTTTGTCCCCGTGACCAGCTCAGTAATTCCACAATCAGAAAATCAAATACTGTAATTGACTAATCGATAACGCCATGCTGTCTGACCTTGCTAAAAGGTTATCGGAGCAAATGAGAGACACGGCTCGGGTCTGACGCGGGGAGGGAGATTTCCGTCTCGTTTACGTCTGTCGCTGATGAAGATTGATCTCGGTTTTTATGATATCGCTTCTCGCCGTATAGGTTCGTTCGTATCAGCTAAAGTCAACATGCAGGCTGGGGGGCAGCTAGTAATTGCACATCACGCTGAGTGACTATTACATTTGCACAATCATTGCTAAGCACACACATAAAGCGCAATAACAGGCATGCTGGTTGTTTCATCCTGTTTACTACAGTTCCAGTGTGAGCTCAAGGAATTAAAAATATTTCCTGTGGACTTTCCAGAGCAATCCGCAGGGAGAGCTTATCGCCAATTTTATACATTTATATGCTTATACTACAGCACATTTTAATTCTGGATTCTGATTGGTCAGAAGGTGGATTCTGTAGTAAAAGATTTCTGTAGAAAATCATATACTCAGTGATATAATGAGATTTTTTTTTGCAAAGGAGACATTAATGGAAGGAGTCTCCAGTATCAGGTCTTTGTAATAGGACGTTTTGTGCTCCAGGACAGTTTGCAGGACTAACATTTAGTACTTTCTAAGCTGCGTGTTTTTGTCTTTTTTTATGTCTTTACACCAGGACACATCATACCACAGATTCATTGTGTTTTATGCCTCATATTTTTTGTTTGTTTTTTATTTTTTTATCTCATCATGTATAACCTCGTGTATACTCACCCTTATCACCGGAGGTAACAATTAAAATGACATTTTCAATTGCTGGAAAAGCAGCAGACATTTTTTTTCCCTTTCTATCCTGTATACTGAAATACAATCAGATTTCCAGTCAACCTGGGAGCTTTCATGTTTAATAGCAACTGAATGCTTTTTTGATCGCTTTGTTTCCACAGGGAAATCATTTTATTCAATTCAAATAAATAAATAAATAATGTTTATCCATCAGCCTTTACAGGAAAAGGGGATGATATAAAAGTAAGCAGTAAAGAATGTTTTATATTGAGTTATGTGGGTTTCTGATTTTGGTCAGTTATTAAATGTGCCAGAATTACTAACAAAAAAAACAAATAAAACAAAATAAAAAAAATCCAGTAACAATTGATCAAAGATTTATTAGTTGAAGATATATTAAACAGAAATGTTTTGAATTATGTGTTTGAATTATTTATTTATTCGTTCATTTATTTTACATCTAATAATATATACAATTATTTAATTAATTAAGCAATTAAGCCTAACAAATTTACCTACTGAGTGTTTATTATTATTATTATTATTATTATTATTATTATTATTATTATTATTATTATTATTATTATTATTAT
>JAOTRN010000025.1:8233709-8244547 GCA_028566695.1 Bagroides melapterus | reverse complement strand
AACTCTGGGCCGATTCTTTTCTCGAATAGTTGTTCCCTGGCTCAGTCAATAGATCCTTAGATCCCCTGATTGATTGATTACTGGAGCACTATATCCATGAATAGTACCCTACCACTCACACACCAGATCAGCTGGTCAGTAGATCTCATCCACTGGATCCCATGAGCCACCAAATCATATATTTCTCTGATATATAAAATTCCTTGGTCATTAAAATATATTTCCTGACATGTTTGGTTCAAAATTGAATGAGAAATTGAAAATTGGCTATCTATATTGTTCAGTTTATCAATAAACAATGTTTTTGCATTGCCTACCAGATTTATAAAATGATCTGATTGGCAGAAAATACATGTCAGTTACATTTTCCCCACTGTTTAATAATGCATCTATACACATGACCTGAGTATCCCAGGGTTTGCTTGCAACTGTAGGTGTCTGGACCATCTATTATGTTTTGCTGCCACCTAGTGTTCACTTTCACTCCAATGCCTCTCTTAGTTGCTATAACTGTAGTAATCTGCTCTAACTGCATTAACTGTAAAAATCTGCAAAGCATTAAATGGGTGTAAAGGGTATATGAGTCGATATAGCTCCTCTATGTTGCTCCTCCCCTAATTTTAGCTAATTTTCTTTGCATGTCCCACATTTCCAGGCCAAGTTGACATGTTTTATATCATTTATATAATCTTAATTCAGTGGGAGAAAAAGGAAATAAGAATCATGGGGCATATGGCATAAGTAGGCAAGTTGGAAAGTGAGACAAATGCTCTTTTTTTCTATTTGTGTATGATTTTGTAGCTAATGAATGGTTTGTGAGCTCGAGTGCATGGCCGTGTGACCAGGTAGACATACAGAACCGCAGGAGAGTACTGACTCTGCTCACTGACAAGACATCATACAGAGACACACTGGATGTCCTCACTAACTTACCTGGGCTTAAACAACCAGTAGGTGAGTCATGAGACACTTAACTTCATTCTTCAATAGATTCATTGATTTCAGATTATTTGCTGTGAAATTGTGGTGCATGCTAAAAATGTTTTAGTTGTTGAATTTATTTTGGAATTTAATGCTTGTGTTTTTGTCAGGCCTTCCTTTCAGATGTAGATGCAATTAAACAGACTTCCTTGAGTGCAGGCTGTTTTTTATTGCTAATTTAGAAAAATTCCTTTTCATGTTTACTATTTCTTTAATTATTTTTAATTAAGCACAAGATAATTTATGTGATGATGATAGTAGTTACACTTGTCAGTGTACAATAACGAGTTCCAGTACTCATCAGTTCTGCTGACAGAACTAGATTTTGGAATGTGGCTGCAGGGAATTCATTCAGCCATATAAGCATTAGTCATGTTTACTACTGATGTTAGACGAAAAGGCCGGGCTCACAGTTGATGGTCCAGTTTATTTGAAGGCCCACCTCTGAGTGTGATGGCCAGGTGTCTACACACTTGTCAAATTGTGTATGCTAGAATTTTAAACCGACCAAAATGCCACATATAAGTAAACTAAATATTGTTTAAATTATTGTGTGTACATTCCAGGGAATTGTTAGATGTGTGTGGTTTAAAAAAAATGTGGTGTATGCTTTCCAATTAGATGGTGTTCAGGCGAGTGAGTACAGTACCATGTTTAACACACACCTTCGAAGGTGTGTGATGAATCATGTGTTGCCGGTTGGTGCAGACACACTTGAATTCATGCTGATTAAGGGAATCCCACTGGACACAACGGAACTTCAACAAATCATTCACAAACTAGGCAAACAGAACAGCTGGAGCCGTGCCAGGACTCTGTTCAAATGTGAGTGACATACTCTTATGTGATATTTTTTCTTTTTGTTTTAAGTGCCATTGTACAAGTATATACACTGTGTTCCAAATTATCATGCAAATTGGATTTTAAGTGTCAAACATTTTTTCAATTAAAGTCATGGATGGTATTGCGTCTCAGTGCTCTTTGGATCACCGAAATCAATCTCAGACACCTGTGATGATTAGTTTGCCAGGTGAGCCCAATTAAAGGAAAACTATTTAAAAAGATGTTCCACAGGTTTCAAGCAATATGGGAAAGAAAAAGGATCTATCTGCAAAAAAGCATCAAATAGTGCAATGCTTTGGACAAGGTATGAATACATTAGATATTTCACGAAAACTTAAGCGTGATTATCGTACTGTGAAGAGATTTGTAGCTGATTCAGAGCATAGATGCGTTTCTGCACATAAAGACAGAATGAGGAAGGTTTCTGCCAGACAAATTCAACGGATTAAGAGAGCAGCTTGTAAAATGCCATTACAAAGCAGCAAACAGATATTTGAAGCTGCTGGTGCCTCTGGAGTCCTGCAAACCTCAAGGTGTAGGATCCTCCACAGGCTTGCAGTAGTACATAAACCTACTATTTGGCCACTCCTAACCAATGCTCACAAGCAGAAACGGTTGCAGTTGGCCCAGACATACATGAGGACTAATATTCAAACAATCTTGTTTACTGATGCCTGCCGTGCAACCCTGGATGGTCCAGACGGATGGAGTAGTGGATGGTTGGTGGATGGCCACCAAGTCCCAACAAGGCTGCGACATCAGCAAGGAGGTGGCGGAGTCATATTTTGGGCCAAAATCATGGGGAGAGAGCTGGTAGGCCGCTTTAGGGTCCCTGAAGGTGTGAAATGACCTCGGCAAAGTACATAGAGTTTCTGACTGACCACTTTCTTCCATGGTACGAAAAGAAGAACCGTGCGTTATATAGAAAATCATCTCCATGCATGACAATGCACCATCTCATGCTGCAAAGAATACCTCTGTGGCATTGGCTGCTATGGGCATAAAAGGAGAGAAACTCGTGGTGTGGCCACCACCATCATTCCCTGACCTCAACCCTATTGAGAACCTTTGGAGAATCCTCAAGCCAAAGATTTATGAGGGTGGGAGGCAGTTAGCATCAAAACAGCAGCTCTGGGAGGCGATTCTGACATCCTGCAAAGAAATTCAAGCTGAAACTATCCAAAAACTCACAAGTTTAATGAATGCAAGAATTGTGAAGGTGATATCAAAGAAGGGGTGTTAGGATGTTTTTGATTGAAATAGCTTTTGATTTCAGTGAATATGACCTCCTAATGCTGCACATTCAACAAATGACCATTTTCAGTTCTTTACAACCTATAAAATGTTTTCAAACTCTGTTGTGCATAATAATTTGGAACAGTGTATTTTGAGTTTTTATTTTTTAAATAAATCCTGTTATTGTCATTGGGAGGTTTGTTCAGTAAAATCCGAATTATACCCTAATGGCTGATGACTTGAAAATTATACTGACTGTCATTTGCATTGACTAATTAGGAAAATCAAAGAAAGATATCAATTGCATAGTAATTTGGAACTCAGTGTAGCGACCCTATTTGTTGGTCAAATTTATTAAAAAATAAGAGAGAAAGGCATGAACACAATGTGGATTCTTGATAACACCTTAGCATGTAATGCATCAAGTCACCACTTTGGAAATTTTATACGACCAGGTGCTCAATCTGCCGGTTATTACTCTGGGGTTGTGTGTGAGAAGGACAACATGGCTCTGCCCTGTTGTCTCACAGAGATTGAGATGACTCTGGCTTTTGAGATGTTTATTGCCTGCATCTGTACAAGCGTTCAAAATCCCAGTGACTCTTCACAGCCACTGCTTATCACACTCAAAAGGTAAGTTCTCAAGGTGTAAGATGTTCCTCACAACTTTAGGTTGCTGGTTGCATGATTGAATGACTACTATCGATATTTTAGTTCATACCTTCTGTAATTTACTGTGTTTTGAAATTGTAATTTAATCACATGCTCCCACAATAATTGAGAGACAAGGAAAGGCAAACTTGAGAGCTGGAAGGTTTACTGTATTTTCAAAATCATCAAAAAAGAGGACTAATGATTCATCTGTTTTCATAATTGCTGGTATCACAAAAAAAGGCAAAAGATTAGCAAAAACTGAACCTTTTGAAACTTCTGGCCGCTTAGTATACAATTATTAATTTATCCCTTGATAAGTGAAGACATTCTGTATAGAGTGAGTGGTTGGATACAATTATCAGTGTAACCAGCAGATGGAGTAATAGACATTGACATGGTCTTTGTCAACTTGTGTCTGTTTTGAAGATACTCAAGTCACTAGATTTCTTTTTTCCCCCAATAGCTTTGTTCCTGTTTATCAGACAGAAGTGTACTCAAGGCCTTGTTATTTCAGTTTGTACTGATGTTATATGTTAAAAATTTGTACAGTAGTGCAGTGGAATTTCAGTGTGTAGTTTTCCATGTGTGAACTATCCTGATGACACAAAACACTTTGACTAATAAAATTAAAATAATGCAAACAGCTCCTTTCTATGTGACCTCCAAAGCACCCTGGTTGTGTCTGGAAATATATTCATTGTTTTGATGCAGAAGGCTTGATTCCCTGGAAGTTTTCTTATGCAGTGTTTGTGTGTTTTAGGCACTCTGGCCATGAGGTGGCAATGGAGAGTGTGTATTTGGCGGCTGGATGCCGCCTTCTTTCAGCAGCACTGATACCAAACCCCAAGCTGAGTATTCGTTACACAGCTGTCAGTCAAGAGCAGGAGCAGCTTTTTAATCTGGATCGTGGCTCTGCAGCTAAGTGGTTCTCACACAACCACAGTTGGGCTCAGGGGCTGTGGGCAAACTCGCACACACTAACAAAAACCTAAGCAGCCTTTTACTAATTGTGATGCTGCTAGTATGATCATTTCAATTTAAAGTTTCTAAAAGAACATTTTGAGGTAAATTGCCAGACTCTCATTTGACATGTAGCAACTGCAAACTATAGTTCTAACAGAACATTGTTCTTGGATATAGAAAAAGATTTGGCTTGTTTAAACACAGACTTTTGTGCTCAGGAATAAAGAACATCTTTGGATTTGTTCTTTCAGGGTAATAGAAGTTGGATGACCTTTTTTCTTTAATATTTATTTATTTTTTTTTTTACATTTCTTTTGTTCCTTTTGCAACTTGTTTTGCTTCTGCTTGGAATTATATTTAACATTTAATTTTTTTTTGTTTTTTGCTCATTTTAGAAATGATTGAAAGTGTGAGCCGTGCATTTTCAAAGGCTGCAGTTGCAGTTTTTTCTGTTCAAACATTGTTCTAGTTATTTAAAAATACTAAGTTGAATAATTCATTCTTGTGTATGTCAAAGACGGAGTAAAGAGTTTATATTGGAGACAGTTAGAGCTAGTACCCGAGAACTTCATGTAAATGTGTAAATTAATGTTTATTTTTTATTATTATTATTATGATTATGATGATTATTTTTATCCAATGTTTCCAAAACAGGGTTATATAGGCTGGTACATTTGATTCTATTCAACAGTGATCAGTAATCCTATAGCCCAACATAACTAGCTATGTTGTAGGCAAAATTAGATACTGTTCAGACTGCATAACCTCACAAGGTGTGTACTGGACATGATGGGGAATGTTCTACAGTTTGACCATTGAAGTACTTTGTAAAGTCCTCCACCAGGTTTATAAGCATGAGGCCCCTAATCTTAGGTAGTGAAATTGAATTCTTTAACATGGTCAAGCCCAAGTCTTTGGTTTTCAGTATATGTTAAAAGTATGTTAAAAATACCATTAAGCAAAGTCACACAATTATGTAGTTGGTTCAGGTAGTTTATTTTTTTTATTTTGGTTTCTAAAATCAAATCGGTTAACAGAAAAAATAATCAATGGAACTGGATAGAAGCAAAAAGACACGCTTTGTGAAATTAAAGTTAATTAAAAAGGTTTTTTTGTTTTCGTTTCATTTGCATTTTTGAATAACGAAAGCACAAGGTGTTGGGGTTTAGAGAACAGATGCATCCTGTTCCTGTGAGTCATTATTCAGTAACCATTCTTTTTCATTTCTTATAATAACCGTGCAAACTAATCTACTTGGTTACATATCACACTGTTCATTTCAAATAAAATATAAATAATTTAGGTTTGATTCACATAGTATTTCCTTCTTTTCTGTTTTGTGTGTGAATGTTCATATTCATGCATAAGAGGTTTTTTTTTGTATTTTTTGTTTGTATTTTGAGCAGAATAGGTAATATGCTTATGTTTGAAAATAAATATAAATATTCTGTGTTGGTATTGTTAAATATTTGTCCAAAATATATAGAATATATATTTGTCCAAAATATATTTGCTCAAACAGAATATGAAAACATTGGATTTATTTATTTATTTATATATATATATGTATATATAGATAGATGGATGGATGGATGGATGGATAGATGGATGGATAGATATAGAAAAAGAACCCTAACTTTTTTTTTTAGCAATTTTGTATGATTCCTATAATGTAGCAAGAATTTAGCTTAACCATGTTCACTGTGTACAAATAAAGTAATAAGGGAGAGATAGAAGATAAAGAACATTTCTATTTAGGTACTTAGAAATGCAAATTGTTCTGCATTAAAGAGTCTCTGTTCACAGTTTCAAATCAATTTCTCACCCCAGCTGTGACTATCAGAGCCTGAAGCAACACAGAGATAGACACCGAAACACACATGAAGATGTGAGCTCTCAAGCGATCAGGTTTTCTGCTTTGTTAATCAAATCAGTTTATGGTGCTTAGGTTCAAGCCACAATGATTGTATGATAAAAATTTTACACGCTGATATGCACAGCCAAGAAGTGTGTGTGCGTGCTTCATTAATCTGTTCATATGAAGCTTTTCTATTATTGCCTCAATTGTTGTTTAGGTTCTCATAAGGGTGTGTGGGGATGTGGTAGCCTACTGGCTAAGGTGTTGGTCTACCAATTGGAAGGTTGTGTGTTCGAATCCTTTCTCCACCAAGCTACCACTGCTGGGCCCCTGAGCAAGGCCTTTAACCCTCAGTTGCTCAGTTGTATAAAAGAAAGTGAGATATGAATGTAAGTTGCTCTGGATAAGGGCATCTGCTAAATACCGTAAATGTAAATGTTTAAGGTAAGTTTTTATGTCCTTTTTTTTATTTATTAGGGCCCAAGCACTACAGTGCGAAGGGCCCTCCTGTTTTCCGTCGAATTATTTATTAGGGCACAAACACTACAGTGCGAAGGGCCCTCTTGTTTTCCGTTGGATTATTTATTTATTTTTTTACTTTTTTACTTTAATTTTTTTTAACATACTCAAAAACTCATGAAACTCTGCAGCCAGGTTGGAATCTGCAGCCATTAGAACCTCATTGAGGCTCAGCCCTGGGGGTGCCAAGCTGCGGACACAGCGCCCCATGAGACACCCCGCTGTATAGCCCATACACACTTGCACATATAAAATTTGGTAGACATTTAGAGCTCATTAAACTGAACCACTTTCGTGCTGCATGTCATGGGTTGTGATGCACAGGAAGTGAGTTATTTAGAGTTGTTTGAAAAGCACACCCAAAGGTATTTGAAATACTCCTCCTAGGGAATTGATACAACCGCCACCAAACCCAGGCTAATATGATCTCAAGACATTGATGATGCTAAATTGTGAAGGAATTTTGGATATCTAATACGGTTCAGCCGTGAGGACACCCTAAACTTAGGGTGCATATAACAGGTAACAGGAAGTAGCTTCTGTATACAACTGTAGTTTAATAACTGCATGTACTGTAGGCTGTAATTTAGAATGTGATTCTCAGTTCTATTCTATACCTGCTGTTTCCTACATTACCAGTTATTTGTCATGTTCATCAAAATATATGAGACTGGTTTCATGTAAATAATCTTTGGCCCCAAAACATTTAGGCATCAGTTCATTGCATAAGTGATTTAATGCAAAGCTCAGTACATGGACATGTTCTCTGGTGCACCCGGGTGGCGATGGCATCTGGGCGGAGATGGCACACGAGCTTGGGCCCGTTATCGCTGAAATGATAATAAATATATTAATAAATATGATAACAAATATTATTATTTATATACCCCCCCCTTTCAGAACTAGTTATTATACTTGTATGTTTAACCTAACAATAATAACAAAAAAACAAGAAAATATAATGGTTAAAAACAAACAAACAGGAAGTGCTTTTATGCAGAGTTTTAAATCCACATGTGGATAAGTGGAAAGTTTGTGAATTAAAATATATTGCGCAAATTAGTTGAATAATTAAAATTTGAAATTTAAGAGCATGTGTGGATTTTCACTCTGGAAGTGGCTCACTAAATGCAGAAAATAATTGTAATCCATACACCCTTCAATCACTGCATAATATTTAGGTAACAAAACTGTAATATTACACTAATGTTATAGATGGGTGATGTGACAGCAAATATTTCACAAAAATATTAAGTGCATCCTCTGTGTGTGTGTTGTCAAATCTAAACTGGAGAGGACATTTACATTTTGATATTGACTAGTGAGCATAAACTACTGAGCAAAAAAAAAAAAAGATTATTATTATAAAGAGAAAAGATTAATAACACATTGTAGTTTTTTTTTATTTACTGATTTTATTTCAGAAGCCTTAACAAACTAAACCTTAAATATATATCTTGTAAATTAGATACATGTAGCTGAAGGAATACTAATTAACATTTTGTGTTTTTTTTACTCAGTGAGCCTGTTGTACAATGTACATGGGTATGTTCTGCATATTTTATTATATTTTGATGAGAAAACTTGTCTCTCTGGTCAGGTGAAATAGTAAAAATAAACTCAGATCAGTATTGCACTTAACAATTAACACTTGATCAACTTAAAAATATTTTAATTTTTCATTTTAGCAAATGCAACATGGCAAAAAAGCATTCATTTCAGCTAAACTCTTATCAAGCAGTCTTCACTTTGACCAGAGTCATTGAACATCCATAGATGAGAGAGATAACAAAGAGTATGATGAAAGCACATGCCATATTCCAGGTTTCCTCAGACTGATCCAGTGATGCAGGTTCATTCATGTTCTCATCATAGTATATCGTCTCTTCAGTAAATTCTGTAAGAAGAAAGGATTTTTAGTTTTGTCACTGCACTTTATCCTGAACAGAAGTTCTTGAAAAGATGTTAACTTTGTCATATAGGTACCTGTTAAATTAAACACCAAGAATCCTAGTATTGTTCAACAGAATTGAATACAAAATAGTACAGGTCCCTGGTAAATGATAATTGATTCTAAAAAATAAATAAATAAATAAAAACACCTGTTTTGGAGAGGAAGTGTTTGATGATGCCAGTGATGTGCTCAACCTGGCATGTGTATTTGTCTCCAGGTACCCACTCTGATGCCTGGACGTAGAGGTGGCTTCGAATGCTGAATTTCCCATCAGGCCCTTTGTCAGCGCTGCTGGTATTGTACTTATGTTTTACAATAACGTCATTTCTGAGCCAGGTTATGTTAATGCCAGACGGGCTGAAACCATTCGCCAAACACAGCAGCTCATCTTGATTCTGTAGCATCTTCACAGTGGGAGAATGTTTTTTTACGGAGGCTGGATGATGGACCCAGAGGAAGGTGAGAAAAACAAAGATAGATTTCAGTGAAGAGAACAGTCAGTTATTGCTTATAGTGTAAAAGGTTTAAGTATTTGATAGTAGATTATGATAATGGGATATACTGGTAATTCTGATCAGTTTGGGATTTGATTGTGAGATGTATTATAAATGACTATGCTGCTAAATTCATAAATCTGATTGTTCAGATTGTGTTTTTATATACAGGCTCTGAGAGTAGACCGTAATCTGTATCTGTACAAAAAAAAAAAAAAAAATTCCGAGCGAGGAATTAAATACTAGTCTACATTTGATCATCGGAAATGTCACGTTCATTTGTAGTTCAGATGAACAGTGATGAATTATACATATACTAAACAAATTTACAGGACTGACAGGTTACTAACCGTATATGTTGTTTATTGTGCGCTTGATTGGTGTTTCAGATGACTCGTGGCTAACCACACAAGAATAATCACCATCCACCATTTTTGATGCTAGTAATGTCAGTGTGCTGTGCATGGAATAAGTAGCTTTCTCAGGTTGCATGCAGATTGGATTGTTGGTGAAGCGAGATGCCTCTACCCGGCTGCCGTTCAGCTCCCAGTGCACAGAGATTTCAGCAGGCCGAAAGCCCTCAATAAAGCAGGTAAGACCTGTGTTGTGAATTCCAGACAGGTCGTCGTCACTAGGACTGAGAATTCGGATGATGGGTGATTTGGGGTCTAAAAAAAACAAAAAGAAATATAAGGTTGGACTTTTAGTAGTAGCTTAATTAGTTACAACACTGAATTCTTCATTTTGATTGGGCAGATGTTCAGGTTACAGGTTTACATTAAGGCACTTGGATTTGTGTGGTGGGTGTGTCCTAAAATCTGTAAAAAAAAATATATTAATAAAAAGAATATATTAATAAAAATACTTATGGTGAAGTCTTCTGTAAGGAGACGGATATTTTACATTTATGTGAGTCTCTAGTGCTGGTAATTGGGTATAGCTGGTAAAGCTGTTGTTTTAAGGTGAAAGATTGATATTAGTAGATGCATGAAATGGCTAATAAGGTCATTCTTTAATACAGGGAAATTACTGTGGTATAGGACAATCAAATTTAGGTTGTTAAGAGTAACTACATCAGCTTGTTATTTTTTTTTGTGTGAAAAGGCATATTGTCAAGTGTCTTATTTCTTTGTTTATGTGTATGGTAAATGACCCATCGAGCCACTTAAAATGCTTTGGTAGGCAAATAGCAGGACTATTTATGGCCATTCAATAACAGTCCAGTAAAAAGCTTTTCTCTCTTTTTAAAACAAACAAACAAATAATTATCTTTAATGGTTGTGGTTTTGGTCAGGACTTGCCTCTGGTTTTAGAGATACTGTATTGTGTTGGCTGT
>JAOTRN010000025.1:8178689-8192885 GCA_028566695.1 Bagroides melapterus | reverse complement strand
GGTGCCGCTAGCAATTTTGGGCCCTATGAAAAAATATGAGGTTGGGCCCCCTACCACACACTTTCCACACCAATAAACCAGATCTTTGAGGGCCCCCAAAGTGCGTGGGCCCTTAGAATCGTCCTAACTTCCTCCCCATTAGCGGCGCCCCTGCACTTCGTTTGCTTATAGTTAAATTAACTATTGAGAAATATCTGTGAAACATTTTACTTCCAATTCTCACTTAGCGGCTATATATAGCTGTTTTTTCACTGGTCTCTCTGTTTTCTCTTTCTTCAAGTTAAAAATGCAGTTTGTTCTAGTGCAGGGGTGTCAAACTCAGTTCCTGGAGGGTCAGAGCCCTACACAGTTTAGTTCCAACCCTGCTCCAACACACATACTATGCAGTTTGCAATTACACCTGAAGGACTTGGTTATTTGTATCAGGTGTGTTTAATTAGGGTTGCATTTAACCTCTGCAGGGCTCTGACCATCCAGGAACTGAGTTTGACAGCCCTGTTCTTTTGAATTCACTACTAGTAAGTTCTTAACTTTGCTGTGCTGGAAAACTTGAACAAGGTTTTGTTGATTTGACTTGATTTGAAAATTTGAACAGATTTGTTTTCAGAGTTGCTGGTCATGGATGTGTTCATAGTAATCAGTGACTGAAATTATTCAACACCCACCAATTATGTTGTAATTAGTCTTTTTTTTTCCTCTGTGAGATTTTGGCTATAAGAGACAGTCTCAGTGTTTGATGTCTAACAAAAGCTTATTTAGAATTTGCTTGAAGTGTGTGATGTTTCTGAAGAGGCACAGCACACTAGCACCCATTATTGTTTGATGGATTGAATAGAATTTTTTTAAATGTGAATATTTAATTTGTTTAAAATAAAGCCACTCTGAAAATGAATGTTTTCTGGAGAAACTTGCAATGGAAGAATAATTGCATCACCGCCTTAAAACACAAAAGTTTTTGTGAGATATCTGAGACATCCCCAGATCAAACCCCATATCAAACCCTTTATTTTATTGTTGAGCTAGTTGTAGAAATTCAATTCTCTGAAGGTTTTAATGGAGGACAAACTACATCATGTATTTGATGAAAGACTAAAAGTACTACTAAATGTAATCAAATATATTCACATGCCATAATTACTAAAAGTAATAGGAAATAATAGGGTCAGTAAGTAACCAGATGAAATGAACCAGCAGCACCACTAATATTTTTGTACAGCGTTTCCTCACATTTCTGCTACAGTGCTCTTCTTGCACAGTAATACACAGCTGTGTCCTCTGCTGTCACACCAGAGAGCTTCAGATATGCCATGTTGTTGGAATTATCTCTGGTGATTTCTGTTCTTCCTTCAAAAGATTTACCATACCCAGTTTTACTACCATCAGTATAGATATGCCCCATCCACACCAGTGGTTTGTTTGCCTGCTGTCTGATCCAGTGCATTTGATAGCTGCTAAAAGTAAATCCAGATCCTCTGCAGGAGAGACTCAGAGTATCTCCAGGTTTCTTCTGCACTGTTGTTTCTAATGACTCAAGACTTTCACATTTCACCTCTAAAGGAAGAAAAAAAATATTTGATTAATCGATATTTAATACAGATGCATACGGGTAAACAACTGAATCAGAGGTTTCAATTAAGAAACTCACTGATGATGCTGATTAGTAGCAGGAATAAGGAGAGTGGGATCTTCATGGTGAGTGTTGATTAGAGTCGATTGCTCCACTCAGCTCAGCTGCACATAAATACTGCATGCACACAGCAATCTGGATTTGCATCATGCCACAGTAACCGTAGATGGAAGAGGACAGCCTACCATAGCACTGTAACCATGCTCTGTCAGAAGCTCAATGGAGCGGTTCCATGGTCACTGAGGTGGTGCTTTGTACAGTGACTTTGCTGAAAACTTCTGTGAGGTCAGTATATCTGTTGGGCTCTTCACTTTGTTGTGGGTTTCATGGCTTTCTACATGAGTGCCATGAGAAGGAAGAGACAGACATGGTTTAAGCATGCAGGCTGGGACCCTAGATACAAACTCACCAAATTTCCATGGAATAATGGGATAGCCGGCCATGGGGGAGCTAAGACAACGGGGGTATGTGGTGAACTGGTGACCATGAATGAGGTTCCATGTTCAGTATAGTTTTGTGCATCTGAAGGAGCAGGTGCTTTGAGTTGCCTTCCCTTCTCTCAATGGGGTGCCATGTTGCCTTGTTCCATTCATTAATATCCTGCATTTGTCTTGTTACTTATAAAGGTCTCCAAATCTGTCTTATATTACCAAACAACATGGTTTATTTCAAAGTCTAAAAAAGTAATAAGGATTAATGCTCTGCAATGAACTAACAAAACCAACAAATAAAAATTATTCAAATTATTTAAACTGTAAGAAACCACAGGCAGCAGTGCAGCTAAAAGAACAGGTGCATCCTGTTTGGTGTGACAATCATTAAACTGTAAGGTAACTAATATTTATAGATGTCTATAAGTTTGTCAACCTTCTGTAATTATAAACGGGTCTGAATGAACTGTACAATGTCTGATCTTCGTTAAAAAAAAAGCAAACAAATAACTGCACTTGTTCAAGTCACAACACTCTGTAAACAACCAGAGTATACAATTTATAAAAGTATACGAAACTCTGTGGGCTAACAACCTCTTCAGAAGCTAAACAGGTGGTACGATCTGGCTGTTTATTCACAAATTTGAAAAAACATGAGGCTATTTTCTGTAGAACTTCATGGGTAATTTTAGAATTTGTAGATGTATCTGGTCACGTGTCTACTAAACATGAATGATTGTTAACAAAAGAACACTTTGGACTAAAACATTGTCACAGATTTTATGTATGCAGCTTTCAAATACGAGGTACACATCAGCCTGAAATCCTCATCCTACCTGTGAAGCATGGTGGTGGGAGCATCATGGTTATAGTCAGTTTTGGTGCGTTGTGGTTTAGAGAACAATGGTGCCAGTAACCTGAAGCTTAATTAAATTTAAATGACTCAGGGATTCAAAACATACAAGTGGGAACAGAATTAAGAAAGGGGATTAAGAAAGATGAAAACAGTCCGGATCTTAACCTTCATATGCAGTGACCTAATTACTAACGAACAAGGCAGGATGGTCTACAATTCCTCTGCACCATGAATATTGCAATAGGAAACCTTATTCAAGGTTGTTACTGATAAATGAGGTACCTATTTTATGTTAGTGATAAGTTAGTTAGACTATGTGAAATGCAAATACCTCTAATCTCGTCCTACCCCAGCTGTAAGAAACAGAGCCTGAAGCAAAATAAAAATAGATTCCAAAACACACATGAAAATCAAGAATTGAACTTCTCTACTTTGCTAAGCAAATCAGCCCAAAACCTCTCCACTGAGCAAATGGGCAGTGGGTTTAAGGTATGTATCACTACTGTGACATCTTAGTTAAATAAATCTGGGAAATTAAAATCTTAATTTTATCTATATACAGTTCAATTACCACATTTGTTTCTATCTTGAAGTTGCTGATCATTAAACCCGAGAGAGAGAGGGCAGTTGTCAAACCATGCCCTCTGCTGACAATGTGATTGCAATTGCAAATAACTAAATGAATAAATCAAACTGATCCAGGTTTCAGAAATCAAGACACATAGATCAGAATTTCAGAAACAACATACTAAAAGCTTTCTAATGACAACTTATATAGCATTTCTATGTAATATCTACACCAAATTTAAAAAATAAATAAGCGTTATTTCACGTGCGGTCAGTCATGGAGATCACATCTTCTACACTCAGGTTTCTTGTGATTGGGTAAATCGATATTTGCATAAATGAGTTATTATGAGTGTATACAATCCAAGAGATATTCACATTTAAGAGTGCAATATTTTTATTGATATACTAGTTCAATACATACAAATACACTGAATCACAACACTTTCTAAAAACTTTTCAATAGATCCAATGTTAGTATCTGGAAATATGAACTATAACGCACTCTGGATTACTCTGTAAAGACTCATTTACAGTAATAGTAATTCTAATCTAGCCATCTAATCTATTTAATTTTCTTTGTACAAAAGTGAGTTAGATCTGGGGCAGGGGAAATTTTCCACTTTGGTATAGCCAATATTGCACTTAAAAAAAATTGATGAATATGGGGGGGGAAACATGGCACAGACTTAGATTTAGACAGCCATGAAAATGGAGAATGGATCCATTTCACTCACATTAGATCAGTGGCACAAGGTTAGACTAACAAATCTGTTTATGACAAGTAGAACAACACACAAACAGCAAAATGTACAAAAAAAAAGATTGTCGGATGCATAAAAAAACCTGGAGTGACATATATACGGCTGCTCAATGGTTTTCTCCCAACCCCATATGTAGTTTGTCTAATGTGCTACAAAGTTGATGTTGCCTTCAAGTACATGGTGTATGCTGTCCAAGTGGAACAGTGCGTACATTTCATTTTTGTCCAGACTGTTCCTTTAAGGCAACAGGAGCAGGAGACGTGAACAGTCGCAAACCAGTCTTTGGCCAAAATTATGAAGCAGAAAAGGAATCACCTGCTGTACTTGAGTACTTGATTAATTCCCCTTGGATTACAGGCATATGCGGACATCACAATTTGCGATATAATCATGATTTTGTGAAACAGTTCTGAGAACCTTTGTGTGATAAATTAAATTATGTGAATACCTTCTGAGAGGGATAACCCAGCATTATTTTTTTTGCAAATCTGTCTGAAATAAGCAACCACACAAGACAGCTATCCTTAAATAAAGTCTGCCCAGATTTTCTAACTAAAGCTATGCTGCTTTCTTCAGGAATGCCAGTGACGGGCCTCGGTTATCCATCTTTTTTAAAAATAAAAAATGTTGTGCAAATATTTTATGCAGATCAAAACGAGCAATTCTGTGCAGTTTTACAAAGGTTTTGTTAGTTAATGCTGATTTTCTTCATACTGAAGAATGATAATGAAAATGATAAAATGCCAATCAGCCAAAAATTATGAACTGCGTTCATGGCACAAACAATTTATATTTAGCCAGGCCCAAACTGCTCAACGCTCACAGAGAGGGGCAAAAGATAGAAAATAAATGGTGGAAGAATGCCTCTAAAGCATGGCATTAGCCAAATCCTCCAACCATCATCAGCCATAAAGAATTCTGAAGCCTTGGACAAAGTGGACTTTAGTCAATTTCTTGAATTCTGTTCACTACTCAATACTTTCAAAGGACCTACTTAAGTAGAAATGAAGTCTACTTGCTCCCATGTGTTGCAGTGTCCAAGTAATAGACGTTGACCAGATGGCGATTGAGATGCCGTCTGTAGTCCATCTCCAGTGGAAACGTGCGGTCACAGAAGACACAGGTGTGGCTGAGCAACTGTGTGGGTGTTGGAATCTCTTCAGTCGGCGTTTCCGGAAGTTTCCCATTGAGTCCGGAGTCGTAACTTACCTCTGAGGCACAGTCACTGATGTCGCTTCCTCCGTCATGGCTGTGGATGCCCTCATCATCTTCACCTTCCTGAGATTTGCTACATGGCGGTTTGGACAGCTCCAGTGTTGGACTATCTGTCCCACTATCAATATCTGAAGATGTCTGTGCTGCAACTGTGCCCTTTCCTTCTGTGGTGGCCTTCACTCTGGTGACTACACACAGCTTCTCAGATAGATTCTTGCTTATGCTCAGCTCCTCAGAAGTGTGAGACAACTTTTCACTTGAGATTTGATCTTTTACTGGGCTGGACTGCACCTTTTCACGGTCAGAGGAAAGTTCCAGAGCATTTGCTGCCTCATCTGTCTCCAAATATGTGCTTGGGACCTCAAGGTTAGCTGCTGCTATGTTTGTCTTTCTGCTTTGCCTGCCATTGCCCTTTGACCTCTTCACCTGTTCAGGGATGCTCATGCTTGTGCATGTGCTGTTTGCAACCTTCACCTTCTTGCATTTGGCCTTCTCTGCTTGAGGAGAGGGGACATTTTCTGCAGGTTTGCGCTTTGCCATCTTTGGCCTAGCTTCCTCACGATTCAGAGACCCCACATCACAATTCACTGCTCCTGTAAGTTTCTTGGTTGCTTTCTTGGCTGGTGTCTTTTTGGAACCTTTACGATTCTCCGCCTCTCTTTTCTGTCCATTGATTTTCTGGAGGTTGTTTTCCTTCTCCAGACATTCTTTTTCTGTCTGTTCCTTTTCCTCCTTTTGCTTCAACTCCTTCTCCCTCATTTCTCTCTCCACTCTCTCCCTTTCTCTTCTTTCCTCCTCCTCCTTCTGCTTCAGCTCTTTCACCCTCGTTTCTCTCGCCCTCTCTCTTTCTCTCCGTTCCTCCTCTTCCTTTTTCTCCTTCTCCCTCATTTCTTTCTCCACCTTCTCTTTTTCTCTTCTTTCATCCTGCTCCTTCTCCCTCATTTCTTGCTCAAGTCTTTCTTTTTCCTGTTGCTCTTTTGCTCTCCTTTCCTCCTCCTCCCTCTGCTTCTGTTCTTTCGCTTTCTTGACTCTCTCCAGCAATTCGTCCTCCTTCCTTCTTTCCTCTTCCTCTCTCTGCTTCTCCATCCTTTGATTCTGCTGCCTTTTCTCAAGATCTACTTTTTCTGCCTCCTTAGAATCACCCTGATTTTTGGCGAGTGTCTCTTTCTTTTCCTTTGCAGTCTTTTCTTCTTTTTTAGCACGACTTTTAGTGACTCTGTCTGCAGATTTAGCAGCCTTCTCTGATTTTTTCATCTCCTTGTCCTTCTTTCCATCTTGTTTCTCAATAGAGGGAGTAGTTTCTTTGATTTTCAATTTCTTGCTGTTTGTTTCTTTTCCCTCATTTCTTGGTGCAGCTCTTTTCTCTGCTCTCTTCTCGCAAGATTTTTCTTTCACAGGTTCGGATGCAGGCTTTTTGGGACTCTCACCATCCAAATTCATCTTTCCACTCTTTTTAATGGAGAGGTTGATGGGGCCTGCACTTGAATCCACATCCTCGGATAACTCTGCTTTTTGTCTAATCCTCATCCTTGGCTCTGGTGGCAGCTTCAAATCGTCTCCATCTGCCTTCTTCACCCTCAGCCTCACCTTGGACACGTCCATAGAGATATCTGAGCATCCTGGGTGCCTGGACTTGATGTGGTACTGCAGATTGCATTTCTTGGATGCAGCATACTTGCAGACAGGACAAAGAAACTGCCGTGGATTGACATGCAGCTCCACGTGCTTTTTGAAGTTGCTGCGGTCAGCTGTTTTATACTGGCAGAAAGGACAGTTGAGTGGCTTGGGTCCGTTATGCACCTGCCTGGCGTGACGAGTCACCTCGTGTTGATTGGCTGCCAAATAGCTGCAGCTGTCACATTTGAACGGTCGCTCACCTGTTGTAGAGATACATGAGGTCAGGATATGTTAGTAAATTTTTTGGGTTTACTTTGGGAGGGAATCAACACAGACTTTGACCTCATGCAGAAAAAAACACACACAAATACAATTCAATCAGTTCATAAAGGTACGTAATACAAACCTTTTACCATTTTATCCCGAACCATCTGGATGCATGGTGTACAACAAAGAAAACAGATTTAATAATAAAATAAAGATATACAGTTCTTATAAACTAAGCATTTTTTAAATTCATATTTAGACTTGTATTGTGAAAATACAGTGGCTAGACCTTAACATTTTTGCTATTAGCCTTCAGTGGTTTAAAACATACAGAAAGCTTACACCTGCTTAAAAAAAGGTTGTGTACCAGGAACACTCATATACAGTAACTGGATGGTGGACACTGGACCATCAGACACATATGTGGTTCTTCCACAAACTGTTGCCACAAACTTGAAAACACAATTGTATAAGATGTCCTTGCAGGATGTATCTTTACAGTTTCTGTTTACAGGATCTAAGGGGATCAAACCTGTTCCTGTATGACAATTCTTGTTCCAATGAGCTCCATGAAGACCTTGTTTGCCAAGGTTGGAGTGGTAGAACCTGAGCGTCCTACACAGAACCCTGTCCACATTCCTACTGAACACCTTTGGGATTAAGTCAAACACAGACTATGCCTGAGGCTCATCTGACCTCACTGCCTGAGCTTACTAGTGCTATATAAACATCTCAAATTTCATTACATGGTATAATGTGCAAAGACAGTATCCTAATCACTGGACAAACTGAACTAAGTGACCAGACATTATACTGAGCATTTTCTGGCTATAGATGATGAACGAGTGACTCACCAGAGTGTGTTCTCATATGCCGTGTAAGATGCGTCTTCTGAGAGCTTGAATAGTCACAGTATACACACTGAAAAGGACGCTCTCCTAGAAAACAGACAGGAAATAGGAAATATGATGGCAATTCCATTAAACACATGTAACACAACTTAAGTCAAATCAAACTGCAGTATATCAGCAATAATCAATGTGACTCAAAATATGATCAAGATGATAATCTTAGAATGCGATGCCACCATATTGTGTGTGAGTAATTTTGTTTCTTCCTTAAACCTGACCAAAGTTGCATACCTGTATGTGTGCGAATGTGCTGGATGTAGTTGTTCTTCCTGTCAGAGAAGTAGCTGCACTGGTCACACGTGAATAGCTTGCTCGGAAAATGGTTCCTCAGGTGCTTCTTCCAGTGATACTGGCTGACAGTGGAGTATGGACAGATGGTGCACCTGAAGACTTGCTGTTCATCCCCTTCGTTCTTGTGATGCCTCAGGTGTGCAACATAATGATCGTAGCGGTTGGTGTTGTAGCCACAGCGCTCACAGCAGATCATGCCCTTGACACAGTTTTCTGATGATTTTTGCTTTGCCTGGTTTGATTCGTCATCTGAATTTCCACCGCCTGCCTTTTCTGCGATCAGTTTTTTTGCACTGTGTACACGGATGTGCTGGACGAATTCCTCTTCACACTCAGCTTGAAAGTGGCATGGCTTGCAGTAGAACGGTTTCTTCTTTTTCTTGGTAGGTTTGATTAGTGAATTTGGCACAGCAAGAAGACCTTGTTTAGGCTTTGCTGAAGGCTCCGTGACAGGAAATTTCTTTGAAAGGTCAGTTGGTACTGTCTCAATAGTTTCAATATCTTCTTCTATGCTGTTTTCTCCCAACCCACTCCCTTCATCCACATTTTCGGTCGTCTCTTCAAAGTTGTAGTGGACCACATTCTCATCCTCACTGTCAGAGTAGCCACAGCATCCAACATTCTTCAGTTCCGCCATTTGCTTCTCCTCCTCTGGAGGGGACTCTGTGTGAAGAGCCACATTGGCAAGCATGACAAGCTGAGGCGCAGGAAGCTCCGTACCAGGAATTGCACTTACTTCAGATTCTTCGGGCAGTGAAGAATCTCCAGAGGTCACAAAGACATCTGTGCAAAGACTAAAGGCTGTCTGAGAGGCCATGCTTGATCAGCTGAAAAACAAGCAAAAACACTAATTTATATATCTCACATGACAGTGTTTAAATGCTCATGCATGGAAGGTCACAGAAGAATTCTTCCTATAAGGGCTTGTTTAACTAGATCTCTGCTAAAGTATGTCCTACAGTCCAGTCTAGTATAACCTTGATCCTGATCAGCTTTATGATGAGCATCATGAAAAATAATTTCACTGAGATTTTGTCAATATGTGCTGCTATAGGTTCAGATTTTTTGGTAGCAAAGGGCCTACAAAAGCCCAGATGGCAGTGTTAACTGAAACTTTCCTACAGAAAATTCACATTTAGTACAAAAAAATAGATATGTCAATCCTAAAACAGCATAATTTTGTCATAAGTCTTGAAACATTAAAAACAACAAGCTCAGGTCTCATAGCTAGATCATTATGGAGCAGTAACGCAAGCATGCAGAGAAACCGGTGTGAGTGTGTGTGTGTGTGTGTGAGAGAGAGAGAGAAAGCAATTCAGCTCACTCACCATGGTCTACACTTTGTCAATTGTCAGTGCTTTTAAATAAAAATTTCAATAAGCTTAATTTGAAAATGTGGTGTTATATCGCCACCTTAGTATTCTGCTATTATATTATTATTATTATTATATTGCACAATACAGAAGTTTCCCCCAATTTTGACAGTTATGCAACATTGTTTTCTTTAAAAGCTATAAAGCTTTAACATGTATTTCTTTTTTGAATTTGTAACAGGATATCCGATGTTTTCACCTATATCCAAGCCACAAGTTTTGCCAGCATCCCGATACATGTATATCGGCTCAATAAAGCATCTTATTATAATTATTATTACTTAGTGAAATAATTTTTATAGGCCTCATGAAGATTTATTTTAAATATTAACAACGTGCACGTATCAGTTTCTCCCTTGTGTTCTCGTGCATATCTGTTTTTCTAGCGCAAATAGTTTTTTTTCCCTCACCAAAGTTCTCGTCTGTATCGTTTTTATTCCATACGCTTATAGGCTATTTTTCTTACACGTTTTCAGCATTCTATCGCGCATATTTTTTCCCACACATATGTCCTTATGTTTGTCTCGCGCATACTGATTTTTTTTCCCCTCCTCACACATGGTCTCGTGCATATAGGATCTCGTTGCGCGCATGATCTCGTGCACCTTTAAGTTTTTTTTTTTTCCTGCTCACAGCTTCATGTCATGTTGAGCTATGCGGCCATTTTCCCACAGCACCACCACGCTGGCAGAGCAAACTCCCCAGCCTGACTGAATCACAAAAAAAAGAAAGGAATAAAAAAAATTCAATCGTTTCTCTGTTCGTGATTACATGTGTTGTTAGAAAGTGTCGATATATGCGAGACAAAAAGAAAAGACCAACTTTTAACTCGTGTTAAAAACTAAAAAACTGAGTGTTTGTTGGACAGCTCCCAGAGTCAGGAAATAAAATCAGCCATGATGGAATGACGAGGGGGGAAACACTCCATATTGGATTTAAAAGTTTACCGACACGTCATATAAATCCAGCAGTTCTTGTTTTCTCTCTCAAGTTAAAGTCTCGGAAATTAAAATAAATTGAAAAACTGTTAGAAACTACAAGGAATTTCCGGCCACAAAAAACACGTCCAATTAAAAGTCGCTGTCCAGCTCGGACACACACCCACACACAGTGACTTCCACTTCAGCAAGTTGTATAGCTTTTACACACTACCGTGTTGAACTTGTGTTGTACATCCCCTCTATACTTGCTAGCTAGGTTTAGTTAACTAACTTTAGCTAACTACTTTTCCGGAATAAGTATATACATGCCCACAACGCTTTTTTAAATAAACTGTTTTGTTGTAGTTTCTTTTTTGTCGATTTTGCTCTTTTGTATAGTCGAATATGTATTTCCAGAGAAAGGCGTTTAGTTGTGAAGTGTGTGAGAGTGTGTTAGCCGTGGTCCTGATCTCATTGCTGGACAGCGCCTCTCACACACCCTGCCTCCATTTTACAAACCTACAATCTTTTACTCAACTCCGAAAAAAAGGAGGAAAAGTGCGATTTCCGAGTTTAAACGTATCTTATCTCGACAGAAAACTTACCCTCTGCGTTTGTTCGACGTCTGTCGATGTTTTCGCGAAGCTTTTTTAAAGTTTTATACGCTTTCAAACTAACTTTTCAGCTAAACTTGTTCAGGGAAGTACGAGTCACGGCGCATTCCAACACAGCGCTGCGTGGCGGAATCACAAACGCCTGCTGAGCCCCTAGATAGGTACACTGAATAGGCTACAAAACAATGGGCTTCTATGCACTACGTAGAGCGCTGCCTGTCCAATGGAGAGCAGTTTGGAATTGGCCTTGCGTTCCGCGTTACGTCACCGCGTTGCACGAGGCCCCCCTCTATAATTTGAGTTAAGTTTATTTCGCTAGTGTTTGCAAAAGAGCGTTAGTAATGAATTATTGAATGTAAATAGGCATGGCAAAAGATACAGTTTTTGGACGCGTCTATTTAATATGTATTCATTTTGAGTGTAATATTTACAACATCTATAGACTTTGTAACTTTAGAGACTGTTAGCTTGGCCTGCGTAAACTTAGTACACGTATAGTTAGCATACTTAGTATGATTTTATTCCTGTGAGAAGTTTTGGGTTTTGCTTTACTGACATCACAAGGTGACAAGGTGGATCCCTATTCAGAGAGGATTAGTTTATCAGGGGAATGTATGTATTTTTTTACCCTCACATCTGTACAGAAATAAAATTACCGTAGGAGGTGCACTTTCCAAACCACCATTTTGATTCCCTACACAAAAACACTATCTCAGTGTGAAGACCACAACGCAGTCTAGTAAATATTTCAGTGTGGAAGTAGGTGGACAAACATGTTACATTTCTGAAAGTTACAAATTATGTATTTCATATCAGGGCCCTGAGATTAAAATAAAATGTATGTATTGTTTGATTCATCCGCACTCACAACTCCATAGATATTGTGGATTAATTAAACTTTGACATAAGCACTTTTAATTGAAAGGTTTATTTAACAATATTGGCAAACAACATAGATCTTTGAAAAGAGATATCAACAGGGAATTAAAACACCAAACTGAAACACATTGTGCATGAGCATATTTTTTTGTAGTTCCAAAAAAAAAGAAAAGGAAAAACATAAAATCTAACATTCCCAACCACAATAGAACAAACCATTAGTGGATTCTGCTTTTATAGAATATTCATGCAAATCTATAAATTAATTTACATGAGTCTCCAACCTAAGCAAAAATAAAATTCAACACACATTCTTATTCACTTTCATTGTCACATGTTTAGGAAAGATCCATTTATGCAAAGATCCAATTGTGTTGGATTTGTCTTGATAGACAGGAGCGTGTGTTCCAATGCTGACGGAGGCTCTGTCCCTTCCTCTGGCATGTAGGATCTGGTAACACTTCCCTGTTATATTTTTCTCCAGTTTCTCCACAAGCATTTCACTTCACCGTGACAATATATCAGAATCTTGATAAAATGTTGACATGGTGTTTTGAACATACTTTTGTGCAGCACAGCACTGTATTAAGCATCAAAACAAGGAAGAAAGGCATATTTAATTGCCTGCTATTACACATCAGCTTCACTGAGGTGAAGCTTGGTGATGTCTAATTAACTTTATTGCATATTTCTGTTTATAAGGTTTTGAAGACTGATTGTGCTTGAATGTAAACAATGAGTACTATATAAAGTTATTTGTACCATTTACCAGTACTGTGCTTACACTATTGTGCTTAGCACAATAGTGTGTTGTCTAAAGTCACAAGTAACTTAGCTAGGCTAGCTAGTTAGCTAACATGCTAACGCTAATGAAACCCTGACGTCATTTTTTTAACAGCACAGGTTATAGTCATGGATTTTTAGAAATTTCCGGAAATATTTTTAGCAATGGTATTTAGTGTTAGGTAATATTTTAGTATTGTAGACTGACCGCCTGTATACAAAACTAATTGTTTGTTAAACATGAGGCGAGATCATTTAAAAAGGTAAAAAATTCAAACAAATAGTTTTTCTTTTCCTTGATTGTATATTACATATAAATTATATATAATTTCCTTGATATATATATATATATATATATAATGTTAACTAGATTTTGTTTAGTCCATGTGTTCTTGGAACTCGCTTTATGCACAGGATCATTGTCATGCTGGAGTTTAGTCCTTTTAGATAAAGTGAAGGGAAATTATAATGTTACAGCATAGACAGTAATGTGCTTCCACTTTTGTGACAGCAGTCTGAAGAACCACATCAATAAACATCTGGCCATATATATGTTAAAGGGATATTAAATCATCCTTACAACCACTAGGCGGAGTTCAAGATCTATAAACTGGTTTCATTTTAGTTCACCCATTGCTTCCATGAGACACTGATGACGTATTTTTTTTTTCGTGAGCTCAGCGCCCGAGGCGTATCTCATCTCTCATAACGGGAAGCAGAGATCCATAGAGGGCATTAGGACGACGCATTTTCTGACTTTCCATGGACTAAATTTCTTCTTCTTTTCTTCTTCTCCCACATCTGGATACCTTTTTGTTCTTTTAAAATCTGTCGGGTAACGAAAAGAAGGACACGTTGGTTTAAGGAGAACTAAAGTCTAAAGTCACGAGTAACAGCTAGGCTAGATAGTTAGCTGAGTGTGAACATGCTAACGCTAATGAAACCCTGACATGTAATTTTTTTAACAGCACAGGTTGTAGTCATGGATTTTAGAAATTTCCGGAAAGATTTTTAGCAACGGTTTTTAGTGTTCGGTAATATTTTAGTATTATAGACTGACCGGCTGTATACAAAACTAACT
>JAOTRN010000025.1:8141567-8154442 GCA_028566695.1 Bagroides melapterus | reverse complement strand
GCTCATCTCTGCATACTCGCTGGTGGATCAGAACAAGGCCAAATCGTATCCTTGTACACATGCCTATATTCCAATTCCCATTCCATTTATGCAACAAGTGCTGAGCAAAAATTGCTTTGTGTTTGTGTGATGCAATTAGCATTTAAAACAAACACTGTGTTGTTGGATACAAATCAGTTTCTCTAGCATCATGCAAACGTCATCTTAATGTCCGGTGTGTGGATTTTGTCATCCAAAATGTGTGCTGAACTTTTCCTGAACTGCCCTCTCTCTCTCAGACTCAGTAAGCATCTGCCCTCTCCTGACACCATGTCCTTTAACATCGACGTGGATGAGCTAGAGAACTCTCATGGAGCCACAAATGTCAGAAAGAAAGCGGCCAAAGTTGTCGGGGAAAACCCACCCAAAGAACAGGGGTACATATTTTTGGTCTTTGAAATATTGCTGCACACACCAGTTTATTATAGGTTGTTGTAGATGGAATATTCAATTCAAGTAACTAATTTTCATATTTGTTTAGCCAAGTGGAGCTTAAAAAGAAGAAGAAAAAGAAGAAAGGTATGTTTGCCAATTGCATATCTCAATTATTCTGTGTACAGATTTATTATAAAGGTTTATTTCATTAATGATGTGCAATTTCTTTTCACAGGTAAACTACCAAAGAACTGTGACCCTAAATCCACCCCTGACCCCGAGCGTTGGCTGCCAATGCGAGAGCGATCATACTATCGTGGCAGAAAGAAGGGCAAGAAGAAGGAACAGGTGGGAAGAGGAACTCAGGGAGCGACGTCAGGAGCTGCAACAGAACTGTGAGTTTAAACACAATCAGCACCTGTACATTATTTTGGGAATCTGCCATGTCCTAATCACAGTGGAGAATTCTTATTTACTGTTCATATTCATGTGTTTCATCAGCTTTTGTGAACTGTACGTTTTCTCACTGTATGTTTTCTGTGACTCAGAGATGCCAGCAAAACAGCAAGCAGCCCCCCCACATCCCCTCGCCCAGGCTCTGGCACCGGCACCGCCCCCAATGTTGTGCCACCACGGCAACAGAAACCTGCTGCTCCGGGTGCAACACGCAAAAAAGCCCCGCAGAAGAAAAAGAAGGGAGGAAAAAGTGGATGGTAGACGAAAGATCAAAGTCCCAATTCGTTCCCCAGCTCCTTCCTTAAATGTCCATTTTTGAGGATTCAAAACGCTAGCTGAGGGGAATTAGAACTCGGAAAATATCCCAGGAGGGATCAGGGATTGATTTGGAATTAGAGAGCCGGAGATGTGTAGAAAAAGATATCTGACCCAGGGAATTTTACTTTTTTGTTTTAAGTTTTTAACCATCGCATTCACTGATTGTGTTAATAAGATAAACCACCTTTTAAAATAAATAATTAAAGTGAATGGTCAAATGATCTACACTTTTGGTTTTGTTATCTGTAACCTTCATATTTCCAAGGACCTTTATTTTATCATCTGTTCCATGACCGTGCTTTTTTTCTTTTTTTTTTTGTGGTCCATTAAAGAAACAAAAACTGCCTGACTATGAATTACTTCATATTCACCTTCATATTTTGTCACTGTTTTATTTTATAGTTTTTCCTGCTAAATCTGTATGCAGAGACAGTAACTTTGTGTTAAACAACAAAGAAAGAGGCTGTTTATGCAAATTCAAATATATTTATTTTTCAAACTCCTGGATAAATATCACTTGTAATTATAATTTCAAGAAAGGTTTCTCCTTCGGCCGGTTTTCCGTTGTACGGGAGGCTGAAAGTGTACGTCTAACAAGAAGACCAGCTCCCATGTAAAGTCTTAATAAAAATTTCCTTGAGAATAATCTTTTTTTTGTACATCATTGCTCGGTTTCGGTTATAATAAATATTTTTATACAATTTGATACTGATAATGTAATAAAAATTATGGAGTTTATCTAAGGAACATTTAGCCCAAATTACCACGCCGTGCAAACACACATTCCACACTAATTCACTGTTGGGGACAATCCATCAACTAGAATATTTTGGGAGTGAAACTATACACCAGTAATCAGAGCTGAGCTCTGTAAAGTGAAAAGGCTGTCTTTTTTTAACCGTACAAACTTTTGGGCTATATGTCTTTTTGAGATGTAGTTGTAATGTAATGTAATGCATTATGAATTTGTAGAGACTGAAAGATGATATGAAAGCAATCTGGCAACCCATGTGGAAGACACGCTCTACACTCTGGCAACCCTGTGCACACTTGTTCTGAGGGCGGCTCATGATGACCGCGAGTTTGTGAGAAAACAGAGATATTTTAATCGGACTCTAGACAAACATGCCCGGTTTGAGAGAATTTGGTTTAGCTGGAGCTGCTCTGGCACTAACCGGAGGCGTCGCGTATGTTATCTGGAAGTTACGAGACACCGAGAAAAGACGAGAAGCAGAGAAAGTGACGTTAAAACAGAATGTAAACACAGATGAACAAAAAAAGTTAGTCGAGCAAGAAATAAGGAGCGAAACTGCACGCGAAGTCGCCTGCGTCTCTCAGGTCTGTTTCACCAACTCGCAGATTACTTAGCTGAGATATTTCACTACAACTGCCTTAAATTGCTAGCTAGCTAGCTACTTTAGCTAACCTGGTCCTGGTCCTCTTGTACACCGTTCCACACACACACACACACACACAAACAAAGAAAACAAGGTTTACATCTTAGTCAGCAGCAAGCTCTTATGACCGCTGAAATCTTTGTAATTCAGATTGTGACGTCAAAAAATAGACATCAAAAGACAACAAACAACGTAGCAACAAGGAAAAGTGCAGGAGTTTGAAGGCTCCGTGACACCATCTTACGCGCTATATGGCCAAAAGTATGGACGCTCCTCCTAATTATTGAGTTCACATGAAATGACCTAGTCATGCAATTGCAACAGTCAAATATCGACCGTAAAATTAGTCGTACTTAACAGGACAGTGACTTTAAACATTGCACTGCAAAAGGATAGAACCTTTGCCCCGGGATGTGATGTCCAACAATCTCATATTTGTGATGTTCCTATGTCCGCTTAATTTTGGTGGACGTATAATAAATAGTATATTGTATATAATCAGTCAGTTTATTGATGATGTGTTCAGCAGGGACAGTCAGGAGGGTGTCAGGTGGTGGTGTTGGGTTTGGACGGTGCCGGCAAGTCGAGTCTTCTTCAATGCTTTGTGACCGGCAGCACAGAGCAGGAAGTGTCACCCACTCAGGGTTTCCATGCTGTGTCTATCAACAGAGAGGAGCTGCACATCGAGTTCCTAGAGAGTATGCACACGACCTATAGGTTCTGTGTGACTCAATACTGGCTCTAATAATGATTTTATTCATTTAAAAAACAGGACACAGTTACATCTGTGTGTTACAGAAAATTAAAGTGCTGATGTTTAATATCACATCATAAACCATAATTAAATATTTATATAGTGCTTGTCATGAATAAATTTTTTTATCAACATGCGTATTTTTACGTGATTGCATGTAGTTGGTGGTGAGGAGAAGCTCCGCGAATACTGGCCCATGTATCTGACGAAGGCTCGGGTGCTGGTGTTTGTAATGGACGCGGCCGACTCAGCACGCTTTCCTCTGGCAAAAGCAAGCCTGCACCGGCTTCTAGCCTCTGATCCTTATCTCCCGCTGGTCCTGCTCGCTAATAAACAGGTAAACATGCACTAGCTCCACTAGAGCAACATCACAAGTGTGTGGCTGGTTTGCTATGGAGCTTGGAAGCTGACAAATGTGTGTGTTTATGTAGATCATATGTAATAAATAACACTTATGAATACCTAATATATAGGAATATTACGATTTTTTTATCAGCTTTTATCTTTGTTTTGAATTTGCAGGAGGCAAGATTTGCCCTGAGAAAAAAGTAAAATATAAATGTTTTGTGGTTTTAAAGGAAACAGAATCCTTGCATATAAATAAAATTTTAAATTGGAATTTAATTGATGCAAATTATATGTTGCTGGTGCACACACAGAAATAGAATTTGTGTTTTGTCCTGAAAATAATGTCGATGTATGGTCTATTTGTGTGTTTGTTTCTCAGGACCTGTCAGGTGCATGTGGGGTGACTGATCTGTACGAGTCGATGGCTTTGGGATCAGTCGGCGAAGGCCATAAGCTGTGTGTTTTGGGCACGCAGGTTCCAAAAGGCTCGTCTGATGCTCATCCCAGTGTTCAGGACGCTTATGAGCTCATCCTGGAGATGATGAACAGTAACTGAGTGGAGTAGCAAAGCTGTACCTGATTGGCTAATATTAGCCTAATGATGTTGATTGTTCTTTGTTAAATGAGATTAATGAATCAGGGCTAATTTGTCACCAAAGACATTCCTTAAGCAGAAAGCACTTGAGCATGATTTTCAGGGTTTATTGTTGCATCAGTATTTAAGGAACATTAAAGTTACACTTCTTTGGGTGGTTTAACTGTGGTTTAATTTGTGTGGCTTAGATGGTAGATGTCCTTAAATGTTTAAATAGCACAGTTTTCTGAGCACTGTGTTAATACTGTAAAGACTGTTATGGTTGGATCTGTGTTTAACATACATAGATGTGATTTACAGACAATTTTAATTGTTTCTTTTTGTAATATTACTATATTCTGTATAGATGCTGGTTTGATTCTTAAAGCAGTATGTTTGTTGAATTATGACTCATCCAACTAATAAAAAATGTAAATATCTGATCCTGCTTTCTAAAGTCATAATCATTTGACTTGGAAATGAAATGTATAAAATGTATTTGGTCAGACAAGCCTTGCTAATAGTGTTTTGAAGTTTGCATTTTGATTTATTTGCACTACTGATTTTTTCATTTATTTTGGAATAAATTGTATTTTGTTATTACCTTTCCTGATTAACGATCAAGCTCAGCTTTCCTCTGCATCCCAGAGACACAATTGATACCACGGCCTGCTATTGTAAGTACACGCTACTGGATCTGTGCTACTTCGAGCCATGTGACACCTGTAGCTCGGGTAACAGACGCTGTGGAAACGGTTGAGAGTTCCACTCGCTGATTCTGCCACCTGAGGAGCAGAGCATGGTGACTCCAAACATGAGTAACAACTCTATTTGACAGTTAACATATTTTTACTGTGCTGAAATATTTAACAACATTGTATTTGACTTATTAAAACTTTGTTGTTTTTTTTTCCCACCAGGACGTTTCAACCCAACCCCATCACCCAGGTAGAGAATGTGTCATGCTTCTAATTCCTATGCATTGTACATTGTTGCCTATTGCTGGAGACTGATTTGATTTTTCAGGATTCTGGAGCTCGCTCAACCCCGAGAATCTAAAACTGTTTGGCTCACAACACCAGTGTAAGTTCTCTGATGGTTTACAGATATTGATGCCTTGATATTATGTGGGTTTTCTACAGAATTTCCATTTCATTCAGTGCAAATATCCAGATTCCTCTAAAAATTGTTTTGACTCAATTCTCATTTATTGTGGCACTTTTGTAATGTTTTTATTTAACTCACCATTCATCCTCATTAAGTACCTAAATACTTTTTATTTTATTATATTACTAAAACTTTTTTGCTTTGTCATTATGACTTGGGTTTGGAGAGTAATAGCCAAAATAGTAAATTAAGTCAATTTTAAATGTCTATTTTAATGTCTACACAATAAATTATGAAAAAAGTGAAAGGAATTCAAAAAAGTCTATTCAAATTAGAACTACTTAGTAAATCCAAAGATGACCAACGATTTCCTGTGTATTTGTTTCCATACACATTCAAACTACAGAAACGTGACTTGGGGAAACCAGGAGACAATATGGCCTCCGTTCCGGACTTTAAAAGCCAGAAATATGCCAAGGATTCTTGCTCTGTCTCAACCCAAAAAAGATTTCTCTGCCCTCCATCAAGACCTGCTTAGGTAAGAGGTCATCACTGCAGTATGGCTTAGTTTACACTTGGCATTAAAATGCGACCTATATCTGGATGTGTAAACGCATTTGTGATCAGAATGTTACACAACCAACATTTCCTGATTCATGTTACTCTTTTTTCCCCCACTACAGCCGGCATCGATCCTGGACCAAAAAGTTTCTTTTGTTGTTTCCATTATGCCGGCTGTCCACTTTAGTAATATTTAAAACCTCATCCTTCGCATTTTATGAGATGTGTAAAATCTCCATCAAATGAAAATGGTTCATAAAAGAAAACCAACCATTTCAGGTTTTCAGGTCCGTTTTTCCTCTGCAGACTTATTTAAATATTGCACCAAAAGAGAGATCCGATTGGATATCAGAAGCCATGTGCTGATTGGCTGATGATCTTATCTGCTTGATTGGATTACAGTGATTGCATTTTAATGCCAAGTGTAAACACAGCCTGTGAGATTATTCAGTTAGTGCTTACATCCATAAAATTTGACTTCAAGGTGCACAAAGTGAAGGTACATTTTGTCATATGAATCAAGCAAGACATACATACATTAATAGCTTTCTATAAACAGGATCAAACGTACCCCAAAAACCTGCACAGTGGTTTATTGTAAGGCAGCAACTACTGTATGACAAAATGAAAATAAATGGGCATTTAATTAATTCTAATCTAATTAATAATAAAGTAGTTTAAGCAGTTACACTGTTATCATGCATTCTTTGTTAGCTACATTATCCATATAGCTTGAATCAGAACTTTTTTGCCCAAATTGTTACCTACATTGATGTGTGTTAAGTCAAAAGTCATTACAAGCAAGCTTATGAGTTAGACTAATAGGGTAAAAGCTTTTTTTTGTACTACAGCATATAGCATTTGTCGATTTATCGTTTAGCATTTTATCTATTTCTCTCTATACATTATTTCATGACTGGTTTCCATCCTCATGGTTAATACTTCTAGAAGACTTCCAGCTGTGGTCACTGCCATTAGCATGTTAATTTTGTATCTTGTCATTTAAGGCGACGGCATTTTTAAACAGTCAAAAGATGCTCAAAATCCTACTTGGTTCAAAAGGTTTTACGACGTAAAAATGTTATTTTTTCCCCATGAAGTAAAAGTAAAACGCGCTTATTTAAGCGAAATGTGACCCCGTTGGCGTTCCACAATTATTAGCTTTCTTCGCGCACTCGCTTCTCGCCCGCACGCGCCCTTTTGTTATTCGCGCGCTCGCTTCTCACACTCTCGCGCACTGTATTTTACCTCAGGAAAAAGCACAAGGAGGCTGAGGAAGCAGCGAAGAGGAGGACGAGTCTTCCTTCCAGTACATCACAGTATGAGCATGTCTCACGGTTAGCAACCCCAAATTTTCGTCACCGGTGCTTCCAGGTAGTGAGGTAAGAAGTCAAAGGGTAAGTTCTGGAAATGTGTTTGATACGGAGGAGCCATGACGATTTCTGATTCTTGAATGAATCAAACTATAAGAGATCTGCTTCATTTGATTCACTAATATGCATTTATATGTTTATAATGGAGTTCTACGCATTAAACTTGATTTAAGGGATATATTATGATGTTATAAACTGCCACTTCACTATTATTATTATAGTGAGTAGGGTTGGTCTGCGTGTGTGTGTGTGTGTGTGCGCGTGCACGCAGTCCCCCTCACACAAAGCGATGTGAGCACAGCTGTCCTGTGTGGCACATCAGCTCTGCCGTGCAGAATGCAGTCACCTCTCCTCGCGTTCTTCAGCTTGCTCAGCCCAGACACACACATCCTGAGTACCAGAGCAACCGCCAGGTCTCACACACATATACATAACAAAAAGCAAGCACAATGAATAGATAAATTACAAATGTGATTTAATCCACAAAATTCTGACTCCGTATGTCCGTGTGTGCTGCAGAATGTAGAAACATACATCTCATGTGCAGCTAAATCATCTCAGGTGAGTCTGAGACTCGAACAGCTGTGTGTGCCCAAACTGCGAGAGAGCAAACTCGTCTACCAGTATGGCTGTCCTGAGAGCCCCATAAGGCCTGTAAGTGTGTGCGCAAGATCCTTGCAAGTCTTTCTTTCAGAGATGGGCTAGTTTTTAGAGAGAGAGTGAGTGTGTGGGTCTGATTGCCACTGATACCACATATCCTTTAGGAAATCAACAGTAATCAGAGTTCATTTTTTCTGCATTACTTCATTTGTGGAAAGTTGGATAAAACTGCATAATTGCAGCTTTGCTAAGATATTGAGTCATGTTTATCTCATTCCAAAACCGTTTCAAGTGGAATGACTTTAGTTATATTCTGTATGTGTAAAATAAATGGATGGATAAATGTATTTTCACCAAATTTCATAAATCAAACCATTTGTCATATCATTTTTTGTATTAATAACCAAATTTATTTTATAACTAGGTATCTAAAGCAGCAAGAAAAGCCACAGCAAGTGCTCGAGTGCGAGAGCTGTCCATCCCCAAAAACTATATCCCTCCCTGAAAAAAAGAAATAAAGACACCAAGACATCATAATCACACAGTCCGCTTTACTATCATGGTTAAAGGAACAGAGAGAGAGAAAACAAGAGTAACACTGACTAACCACTCACTGATTAAATGACACATGAAAAGCATAAGAGTTCCCCTGTTGTTTTTTCTTTTCTTTTCTTTTCTTTTTTTCTGCAAGCTTCAGACTTTACCCTGGAAAGTTTCATTCGGAAAAGTTGTGTTATTTTAAGCAAAAAGCCAGAATGGTAAACATCAGCCGGCCAACACAGAGGACAGGAGAACTTGTCTCAGCCGATCAGTGTGCGTTTTGTGTGTTTTTCACATCAGTTTTTCAGACAGCTTTATTTTCGATTAGTGTGTGGGAAAAACATTACAGCTCAAACACAGACCTTCTGTAATAGTTGGTAATAGAAAGTAATAGAAGACTGCTTTTGTGTGCATGTGAATACCAAATTACAGAAATTATTCTGAATTACATACATTTAATATTAATGCGCTGACAATGGAGACTCCTTTTAAAAAAAAAAGCTACATAACATCTGACAGAAAACCTCAAATTCCGCACTTTATTTTTAATCTGTTTATGTGAAACATAATTGATTTCTACTATTATAGAAAATTAATCTGTACCTTTTGACCAATCACAATCCAGTGTTATTTAGATTTTAAGGACTTTTCCAGTGTTTGATTATTTGTTTTATATTATTTTGTGAATTAGTAAGATACGGTCGGTTTGTTTGATATTTTGTATCTCACTTTATGTCCTTACATAAATACTCTACAAATATAGAACTTTATTTTTATATGATTGTATTAATTTTTTTTAGTCAGTAATAACATAATTACTGGCTTTGTCTCTAATATTTAGGCTGTATGTTGTAAGAGAATTTAAGAACAAGCCTAATTATACTGTGCAGTTTCTATTTCAAACACTAGGTGTCAGTATTATGTAAAACAACATCCAAACATTCTTTGCGCTTTTTTTTAAAAGATTCGTTAATAAATTATGGTCTATCGTAATTAACTAAAGCGACCAACACGTTTGAATTTTTTTTTGTTTGTTTGTTTGTTTTTTTAAAGCTTACTGAGTTAATTGGTAGTGAAAAGAGTTGACTCCGTGGTGATATGAAGCGATTCAACTAAAAAGATTGGCACAAGGCGTGGGTGTGTTAAGGATCAGATAGTGGCACGTGTCTTCATATTCTACTGATGATATCACACGCTCAGCAAATGGTGACACATCAGGAAAGCAAAATGGCATTGCGACCTTAAAGAAAATTATAATTTCATTAAATAGATCATTAAAATATAAATTATTATACCTGTGGGACAGGTGCACATAGGTAACATGTGCTAATGTTTGCTTTATCAGCAGGTCGGGCAAGTGGCTGTTAGCAGTGATCAGCTTATGTTAACATTGCTATAAGGAAATAATATTGTCCAGTATTCAATCAGCATATAAGGAGGGCATTAATCAGAGTGGCATCTGTGAGTCCAAGGGTAATGTTAAAAGTCATGCTATCACCACCGTGCTTCTCAACTACGAAACTATGTTCTGAGGATGATGAGAAATATCGGATTTCATCTAAATTTGCTGAGTTTTATAATTGGACTTCGCTTTCCTGTAAACAGCTTCTCACGTCTGAGTTCTGGATTTGTCCAGCTAGTAAAAGTTACCCTTGGCTTCATAGATAGGGGTTAAAACTTTGTACTTTATTCTGTGGGTATAAGTTATATGCTAGATCTTTGACAGAATTGGAATTGGAATCCACACCTACATGGCATAGCAGAAGAGCCACAAGCGAAAATTTCATTACCTCAGTGATTTGTTGGTTATTACTTTGAACCCAGGGCCGGAGACTATTGTGGCATAAATTGCAGATGTTATTCGTATACGTTAAGGCAGAGTTTCAAGACTGGACAGTAAAACTGCAAAATGTTATCATATGCTGAGTACAGACATTCAGCCACAGACACATTGTAGAGTGAACTGGAGCGAGTTACACTGCTGATCAGCTTTTAGATCACTAAGACATGATGGGTTTCTTCCTGGAATTAAGACAGAGAGAGAGAGAGAGAGAGAGAGAGAGAGGAAGAAACGGATCTGCATCCAGCTGGCCCTGTGACATCCGAATCTCTCTGTCTCTCATTCATCCGTCTCTCTCTCGCTGATAGTTTCCACATGTATTTGTCTAGTCGTTTTGGCAACTCTCAGTCTCACAGTGTGTACTGCCCAGACAAGTTCAGTCTTTTCTCATTTACTCCACACACTCCTTCATCACTCACTAGGGGCTTTTATTCAGGACCTCATGTCAAAAGCGTATGTAAGACTTATTTGATTTCTGCTATTCATCTGGATATACACTACTGCTTATGAGTGCTGTGCGATGGTATTCTGTGTGTGCGTTTGTGTGTGCCAAGTTTTAAAGAGTGCAGCATTTGTGTTCAGCTCAACATGTTTATTTTTCCTTTTGGGTGTGTGTCCATTCTGACACCTATTAACACTAATCAAAACACACAAACACCATTAATTTGCTGTTTGCGACCGAGTTAACAGTTTGAGCCAGGATTCTGACAGTGAGTCTTGGCATTTGGTTCTTTCATAAGAGACACTCATTCATCACAGCGGAAACACATCGGCTTAAAAGCCTATTCACATTAAAACACTCATTTGAATATTTAGGCCGTTCTTTATCATTGTAAGGAATCCAGCTTTTTATGTACAGTGAAATTCTCATCATACAAAAATAGAGATGACAGTTACTTTGCATCAAGAGTCAGAGCTAAAGTTGATGTGAAACATGCGCTTTATTTGCTTATTACCGCCAGCAGGGGAAAACGAGAGAGCCTGGTGAGGTAACAACGGTTTATAGCTGCTATAACATAAGTAATGAAACATTCCATAACACTGATAAATGATAAATTGGCAGCATTATAGAAAGCATTGCATTCACCCATAACCAAATATACAGTTTATTCCATTATGTAAACTTGACATTAGTGTGTGCAATATACATTTACTTCACATACAGCCAACAAGTATAGTTTAACTTCTAAAATAAAGAGCATGAGGGCACAGACATGAGAAAGCAGGAGGCCTGTCCAATACAACGGATGGAAATTGAGAATTAGCAATGTGTGGAAAGAGATTCCCCGTTTGTCTTCAGTCTTTAACTGATCCCGGTTGAGGAGGCAGTCCTTCTGCTTGTCTCCACTGAGCGTTACGCATCCTGAACCATTTCTACACCAGAGAGAGCGAGAGAGATTGAGTTAATATTAAAATAGACAGTTCACTAAAATTTTAACCACATGCATAATAATACATAAATCATCTCATTATACATCACTTCCTGTGTTCACTTTTTCAGAAAAAGACTCTGTTGGATAGCTTCATTTTGCAAAGGTTTTTTTTTTTTTTTTTTATCATTAATTTACTACCAAACTGGCAGATTTGGGGGATCCTATAATGTTTAATTTGCAATGATGTAATAAGGTCAGGATCTGGAACCTGGAGCTGTGAAGTGGCCCACTGCACCACCAAGCCAACATTAGTCTCAACTTGACCTTACAGACCTACTTGTTTTTGTTTTTTTGTTTATATACAGAGCAACTTACAGAAGCTTTGTAGTTTCTGTCAGAAACATACCTTATTTTGTCATAAACATACATTTTGGTTTGTTCGGGGCTGTGAAACAGTGACGTCAGGGTGTTTAGGGGACACGTCACTTGATCGTCATGACAACAAGTCAAGCAACTCTAGTTATTTGCATGGCTGTCTGCTGTGTATAGTCACTAAGGGATTTGGATTTTAATGGTAAAAACTTGTCCTCCAAATATATTCGTTCAATAGTCAACGCCCAAATCTTATGTTGTAACGGTTTGGCTCACTAAACCAGTGGAAATTGTGTCTAAAAAAAATCTTCACTGATTTCCAGTGTGTAAGCATAAAAAGCACTGGTTTCCAATGTGTAGTGTAAGCATATAAAAGCTAAGTCTCTAACCAATAACTGTTCATGATATAACAATAGATTGCTAATAATACATTTACAAGTGGTATCATGATGTCATAGTAACTCTGAGCCAGTCTCTCAAGCTCCACCCACCATAATCTTAGCTACACACGTACAACGTGCTGCTTTTCCTATTCAGGACAGGATTCGAGTAAAACCAGTTTGGCAAAGAGAAAGGATGAGTGACAAAGACAGACAGGTCACATGCACCACACAGAGCTTCATTTGGATTTACACTTTGAGTTCCTAAAATTCAAATCAAACTTTCAATCATGGGATTTCCCAGTGGCGCATTTGAATTGGAAATCGTCGGTGCAGGATACACACTTCTATAAGCTGGAGAGTTCAGAGCGTTTTTTTTGGGTTTTTTTTACATCTGTGCTGAATTCTTGACTCTGATTGGTCAGAAGTTCTGCTCTATCTATCTATCTGTCTATCTACCTAACTACC
>JAOTRN010000025.1:8124695-8135868 GCA_028566695.1 Bagroides melapterus | reverse complement strand
ACACAGACACAGACACACACACACACAGATTCAGTGGTAAGAAAATCTTTTTCAAATGTCACATACGGGTTCATTTAGGAAGGATGGAAGCCAGACTGAGAGGCACATGGTCCTTATGTAACATCACACACAAACACACAAACACACACACACACACACACACACACATCTGGTACACAAACCTGCCTAGACCAATAAGATACATCAGAGACAGAGCATGAACACACACTCATTTGGCCTAAAGGGACAAAAGAGGAAGCAAATTAGGAGCAGGATGTGCTAAACAATACCAAAGGACCTTAATGGAAATAGAGAAGAGTACAGAATACCTGTGTGTGTGTGTGTGTGTGTGTGTGTGTGTGTGTGTGTGTGTGTGTGTTTGTGTGTGTGTGTTTGTAAGAGAGAGAGAGAGAGATTAAATAAAATGTCTCCTCAGTAGCTGTTCTTTATGCTAGTTCTGGATTTGGATCATGCTAAAAATATTTTATGCTAGGCTCATTGCTGTGGTTCATGCTAGGTGTCTTATATTCTAATTTTCCTTCTTCACAATATGCTGTTGTGGTTCATGTCAAAAATAATTAGATGCTAGTTTTGGCTGGTTTTGATTGGGGATCATGCTATGTTCATTAAAGTCTATTATTGTTGTGGTTAATGCAAGACTAATTATATGTTCGGTTTATCTTTTTTGGTGTTTTATATCCTAGTAAACGAACTAGCACGTATGTACTGCACACCTCGGACGACTGGAAATATTAAAAGCTCATTGTATTGAGAGGGTGTTGTTGGTGAATGTGTGTGTACTCAGCCATGCGTAAGATCTGTGTGTGTTAACAGACTGTCTGGCTAAAGAATAATGAACCTTGAACACAGGACAAAGGGCTCATCATTTACCCTTCACTCACTCAGCAGCACTGATGAAGTTGTGTACACACACAATACTCATGACACTCAATTACTGTCACCTACACACACTCACGTAGGGTTTATTGAAGCCGAAAGGCAATTTAAAGGACGCAATTACCTCAAAACAATCATCACTAATCAAAAAATTATTTCTTGTCAGTCATACAGTCATAGCCTACAGCTAAACTAAAAAGATTTGGGGCTGTTTTTTGTTTGTCTATAAATTGAATTAAATATACATTCTACTACATTGCTTATTGAAAAAATCAAATTGTTAAAATGGCAGCAGTGTCAGCATGTTCGTTCATTCTACCTCTGCCACTCAAACTCATAACTAAAAACAAACTAGAAGAATAATTTAAACTTCTAAGACTCTAACCAGGAAGTTACTAAGGATGAATAAAATCAATCCATCCATCCATTTTCTGTATCACTTATCCCAGGAGACACAGTGGTGGACACCCTGCACCCTGCCAATCCATCACTGGGCACAACTACACAATATCACGTGTACACACATACATCCATTCACACAACAAAGACAATTTAGAAATAACCCAATGGTTCCTTAGGGTAACAGTGAAAACTGTTCTAAATTTTAAGAAGTTCAAATTGTAGTTTTTAAATGTTTAAATTTCATTCTCTTGGAATAAGACACATACGTAATAAAGACTAATCAAATAGCAAATAGTCATAATCAATCAATGGCAATGACTAAACAAATAATAAAAGGTCGTCTGTAGTACAGGTTTATGATCATATGATAAGATTTGCAACGTGCAAATGTTGACAGTATACTTTTTTAGGTTATTTACTAAGCTGTGTGTGTGTGCATGTGTGTGTTGGGGAACTATCTCAGCTCACTTCCTGTTGAACAATGCTCATTGTGTACATGCAGGAAATGTACGCACCTTCAGGCCTGACAGAGTGCGCGATCTGGGAAAGATAATCTACAAAGACCTCTGTGCTCCAGTTTTGCCATGCTGGTGAAAGCTTTCCTTTTCTGCTATTAATATGGCAAAATAAATGATTGAATATGGAAGCTCCAATGGTCACACCCATCTGAAGCTTAGGGTCATGCTAGTTTTCCGTTTTACGGCAATGCTTAAACAAGGGCCGTCGATATGATTTCCGATGTTGTAACCCAAACACTGTGTGATGTTGAAGATTTGTGTTTAATGAAGCATTAAATAAAAAATATGAAGTCAGATGGTGTGTGTCCTTGGAAACGTAAACAACTTGTATATTGCCGTTGCTAGAGAACAGCATTGCTAGAAAAGCATGCAGGAATGATGTGACGTGTTTCCTCAGTATTCAAGATTGTTGCATGGAAAGCATCAAAATCTGATGAGATTGTGGTTTGTGTGGATGTCATAGCTATCTTCCTTCTTCCAGAGAGCCTAACCAAAAGTCTACATTTTAGTCCAGGATGATGTTTTGGGGTTTGTTTTTTTTTAGAGTGGAAAAAATAGCATAGTTCGGCAGTTCCAGTTTTCTAAACACGAATAGCTCTGTTTTCGTAGCAGATCCTCCGATGCACTTTATCCATCATCTCTGTTCATTATTAAGATGACGGCAAGGGAGAGATATGTGTAATTAATGGTGCTCAGAGTTTGTTAGAGAAAATATCTAATCAAATATCATTATGAAGATGAAGGAGCTATCAAAACAACTTAAGGATAAAGTTCTGGAAGAGTGTAAATGAGGGTTTGCTTATAAAATCTGCCAAGGTGTGCTTCAGAGAGACCTTGAGCTCAGATGGAAGGTAAACTGGTTTGATTCGACCAAATTTGATCTTGCTGAGCATAGACAAGTGTGCTACATTTGGCAGAATCCCAACACTGAAGCATGATGGTGGTAGCACGTGACTTTTGCATGCATGTTTAGGGATGAATGTTTATACAGGTGAGTCTAACAGGATGCTAATGAGGTAACAATGGGACATTTAGCTAGGAGTTAATCCCAAAAAATTATCCAATAGTCATGTAGACTGACTGAAGTCAATAGAAAGCGACCCTAAAGTGTTATCTTCTCAAGGAGCGGAACATAGTCCAGATTTGGTTTTGCTCTCGCCATTGTGATTTCTTCATCCTGTCCGGCGTTGTAATGTCACGTTCAGACGAGTCAGAAGAACACGTGATGAAAAGGAGAACACAACACAAATAGGAAGTGCTTATCTACAAAGGGTCATTATAAAACAGCCCAAAGAACAATCAAAACATACACAGCAGGAGGCATAACATCATGCAAATGATTCACAAAAGAGTGTGTGGGTGTGAAAGAGAGCACTGGCATTTCAGAAGGAGAAAATATCATCATCACTCGGCAAGAGGAAGCGTGTGACATCATGCTAGTAGAATATCAAATTAAAGCCAGTGGAACAGTGTGTGTGGGTGTGTGTTTGTGTATGAGAGAGAGAGATGGCATCCAATTTTTATTACAAAGCCAACATTTAACACAGTGGACTGTTAGCTAAAAATGTTTAACAGCACCCAGGAGGATACAAGGGTGTTTCCCAACAAACCAAACACCCACTGTGTGTGAAACAGTGTGAGTGTCTACTATAGGAGAGGAAAACATTACCACAATCAGTGTTTTCTTCATTCCTGATGAATCACTACTATTTACTCAGAGCCTAGCATTATGTATTAGGCAGAAAACAAATTCTATGCACACTTTAGGATGTAGCCTATGCACATTTGAAGGACAAAATGGCAAGTAAAACTCAAGCAAAAATATCTTGACCAGTTACTGGTAAAGATGGTCTGGTCTAATGAGAGAGCTGATACATGTAATACAACTTTAAATTAAAGAGCATAAATAGTTCAGCTAGAGTTAGCCTGCTATCTACACTTAGCATCGACATGTACTTGTCATGATATCACTTTCAACTTCTTGAAAGCTAGGTTAGAACTCTATCTCTATAAAAATATATTTGGCTGAAGATTTCATGATGTATGGTCATGTATAGTTAACTTTTATCATTTATCACACAAGAGGGCAGTCTTGTAAAATGTTGTTACATGTTGATTTTGTAGAATGTCTTTTGTGTTCTTTCTGTATGTTTTTGTGCAGGTCCACTTTCAAGCCAGAGTTTCCGGCCTGCCCTAGCCTGCCCTGATCCCGCCTCCACCTCGAGGACCTCATCACTAATCAGATATATCTCAGTAGGGAGTTAGGGAATACTGACTGTTTTCTTTTTCTTTTCTTCCAGGTAAGATAGCTAATCAATTATTAGACCTGTATGTTTATTCTTTTGGCCTTGACCCACCCGGAATAGACACCCTGTACACCCTGCATATATATATACAGTATATATATATATGTGTGTGTGTATATTTGGGTCGTAACAATGTATTCTGATTATGGAACAAAACAACGTTGCTTTGAAATATTGAACATATAGCATTGGCACCAGTATTGTTTGTAAGGAAGTCAGAGACCTAATTTACACTGTTCTGTGCTGTTTTCCAGTAGTGTACTGGGTCAATTTCCCTTGTGGGTGCAAAAAGTGATACATACTTTAGTATGTTTAAGTAACTACTTTTTAGTCTGAAATATGACCAATCTCTAGTTCCTGGCTAATTTCTTTGATCACTGAAGATTTTATAATCAACCCATGTGGATCTCTTGGGGGGAAAAAACGTGTTATCCTTCTGTCAGACATTATTAAGAAGCCATGATAATGGCTTGGGTATTTTTAGCCTGTAGTCTGGATGATTATTGCATGATTAGCACTGAGATGAACAACACCGAGAGACTAATGACCATCTACTCTGCTTCCTCGTCTCTAAAAAGCAAAAAGCCTGCAGAGTTTCCTGTAGACATGCTTTCTCTATATGTAGGAGCCTTTTACACAACGTGTGATTGTGTTTGCTTTTTCCTCTTTGGTCCAGATTTGCAGATGTCCAAGAGAAGAAAGAACAGGAATTTCTAAACCAGCATTCTTTATTGTTTAGGAATACTTGGTTAAAAAAAAAAAGGTCCTTATGAAAAATTCAGGCTTAAATTTTAAAATAAAAAATACATTTCAATCAATTATCCAATTCATTTTAAAAGGTGAAACAAATGCATGTAGGTGACAGCTTCAATGAACTGTTAAAAAAAAAACATGACAAATATAGAATATTGATGCGACAGCGAGAACGAGACACTGAAATAAGTCATAATAACGTTCCACCACTAGGCGGCAGCACGTCAACTGTAGCCTAAAGGACACGTGTACTCATAATGCTTCAGCATCATTTCAGTGTACAAAAATAAAAATGAACTAAAAGGAAACGGGATTAGAATTCTTCAGTTAAAAAATAGTCAAATGTCGAGATCACCTAAATGTTAGAGACCTAATACTGAAAAAATAAAAAAACATGATTCTAATGCACCTTTAAAATTGATTATCTTAGTTAAAATATTCATTCTGGTTTGTTAATGGTGTATACATAGATTTATATATTATATTATATTATATTATATGAATTAAATGATTCATTGTGTATAAATGATAAAGACACTATTCATTAGACTGAAAATTATGTGTTTTTAGAAGAATAATGACTTAGAACACAATAGGCAAGACTAGAAATATTCACTTTGGATTTTATTTTGATTATAGGCAGCAATCTTGTGCTCTCATATTGTTTAGATATAGTACATTAGAAAAAGTATAAGTACATCATTACAAGTTTTGAGCCCATAAGTGACTCACTGAATCTCGTTTGTGTACAAATTAATTCACTGACTCAAACTCTGAGCCGCTGAGTGAAGGAGGTAGGAAATTCATGAATAAAGGTAGAAGAGTGTAAGAAAGTTAGGTGGCTTACACACCAAGGAATTATGTTAACACAGGCAAATAATCTTTACACAGATTTGTGAATGGAAGAGAATCATACTGACGTGTTCACCTTTAGTGACTCGTTTGAATCAACCGAAACGATTCATTTACCGTTTAGACATGGCTCAGATTTTCGGCCACTTGCTACGATGATACAGGAGACGTGTTAAAAAAAACATTATATATACACTTTTTAATCTGAGTACTAAACAAATCATATCAAACAGAAATAAAATGTATGTGCATTAAAAGGTAAAGGAAGCGGGATGTGAAAGAACTTTTACTTTTTACTTCTACCAGTAACGTTTACTTTAACTTTGCACAGAATATGTAATTGCGTAAATGTAATTGACCTTTGACCTGAGAATTCGCGGGCCTCGGTCTAATGAGCCAATAGGCTACAAGAGGGCGGGGCTATTGTATATCGCCTCACTCTTAGCATGGAGCTCATTCACTTGCATACGAAAAGCTTTTTTTTGTGGTAAAATTCGTTTCTTTCTGTCTGCTAAAATTTTCTTGGAGGCTTGAAAATATTATTTTTCTGTAATTAGCACTTTTGATAAAGCCGGTCTTATTTAAAAGTCAGGCAAAAAGTACCTTTCTTAGACTAAATTTGGCGCCATTTTGCAGACGGCAGTTCCTTAATTTTTGTGGTACGTATTCGTGACACAAAAGCCACATACCTCACTTCTCTTCATACATAAATTCGAGACACGACACACGAGGAGGAATAGGCTTTCATTTTATTCAATAAGCTCATCATAAATTATCGCACATAAAATATTCTTTTCTCCAGAGTTATAAAGTGGAGAGCGAGGCGTTACCGCACGATTCCCCAAGAAAACAGAGAAAGATGATCTCAGCTTCAGAAACAGCACAAATCCAGGTATCTCAGAGGTGTGTCTTACTCTGTGTATGTGTATATGTGTGTGTTTGCTCTATGCCGTTGCTCCAACTCTTGCTAGAGGTGGGATAAAGATTGACTAGTGCTTGGCTTTAAAAACTACACCCAGACTTGTGATTAAAAAAATTAATTAGGGGACATGAGTGAAAAGAATAGTGAGAAAAAGATGTAGAAATTATATATATATATGTCAGTGAGGGGAATGAGACATCAGATTATCAGCATGTGTTAGGTTGTAAGGAAAGGCAGTATTAAACTATGAGAAGGAAAACAGCGATGTTATTAACAGCTACAGAACTTAAATCACAGGGTTCTCTTAGCGCACATAATGAAAGGATGAGAGGAAGTTATAAAAAAAACAAAAAAAAAAAAAGACACTCAGCGCGTGTGATATAAGGGCAGCTAAACATTTCAAGGGTGGAAAGAAGACGGTTCAGAGTGTGTGTAAAGGGTAGAGCGTCTTTTTCTCATTAACACAGTACGTGCTACGTCAGGTGTTCCTTTTGCTGCTTTGTTTGTTTTCCTGCAATGGTCTCTAGCCCCACCCCCTTTGAGGCACCACAGGCTGTGACTGGCCAGTGGGAGGTGGAAGGGGGTTTTGTCATGGCGGGACGGTGGGGTGGCATCCCGCCGGACTGGATCCACGGTGTCGTCAAGACTGGGCTCGGTTCTATTTGGACAGCTGCTGCTGGACATGAAGCAGGAACTCGTAGTAGGAGAACGCGGATTCAGAACGGTCCTCGACCAGGTGCTGGAAAAAACTGTTCTTTGCCGAAGGGTCGTCTCTGTACAGAGTGAAAAAGAAAACAAGGGAGAAAGTTAGACATGTTGGAAATTGTATGCCTCGCTAGTAGTGTGTTCAAAGTGGGGAAAAACCATTGCTGTATTGCAACCACAGATGAATTAAGTACAGAGATCACAACATTTTTACCCTTTGAGTGGTTAGAGCTTGATTTTTATAATGGAAGGGGGTGGAGTCAATAGAGGGCAGTGTGGTTTTCAGAGTGCCCAGTGAACAAAAACTGCTTTACCACAAATGTAAATTGCCAGCTGAGCATTACTGATTTGCACAACAGAAAAAAAAAATATCCACCTATTATCAAGAGATTTTGAATCCCAACATTGCCACAGAAATCTGTGGCCAGGACTTTACAAGAGCAAAAAAGGGGCTGTAGGATGGATTTATGTTCACCCCTGTAAATCAGAGAGAATATCCACTCGTCTGTGGGCTCATGTATACAGAAGATGGTGGAAAGTACGTTCTCTGAGTGGGCCACATTGCATGAGCAAGAGTTTTGACAAATTGTGAAACCACCACACTGTGAGAAAGAAAATGATCCAGTAATTATCCCTAATCAGCCTACTGGTATGCATTTTTTCAAATCAGACTTTAATGTAGATGTTGGCAATGTAACCCTGGAATAACACTGAGGCTGCGCTTATGGGTTTGCTGTTATCTTCGAAGTTCAACTCCCCAGAACGGAATGTAGTTTACAGGCTACAGCAGAACGTATAACATGGATATAGTATTAGACATAGTATGTACGGTATTAAGAGCATAACAACACAGGAGGAAAAAAAACAAGCAGGGTTCATACTTGAGTACGTAGAAGGTGGCACAAAATCCTCTGGACTCCTGAAGCCAGGACACAAAGGCTCGGGTTCTCTCAGAAGCTGCTGTTTCCAGCTCAGGGAGGTCGGTCTGTTCCCGAACACACACACACGTACACACATCTTAGCCGGTCAACTTTTTTTTTTTTTTTTTTTAAGGTTTGCACCTGTTTATTATACCAGTATATAAAGGTATAATATATAGGTTTATCTTTATAGGTTAATACCGTGAGATTTATAAAATGCATGACAAAATCTAACGTACGGTGTGTCCGACAGCCAAGTACATCATTATCTATAAATAATCTCACACCTGTACACTTACCATGCTGACCGGTATGGATGTGTAGTCAGGGAAGCCCAGTACATCTCGTATGAACACTTCGTTACAGCTCCTCCCCAACCACAGGTACATCATCTACAGCACAAGAATCAAAGTCAGTGTCAGGCACAAAATAGTAATTGTTTTGTGTATTGTCCCGTTTTATTCTTTATATTCACTGTATGATGAAACATTAAGTGTCACATCTCTTAAGCGAATGAGAATATTCTATAAAAGTCCACCATCTTCAACATGTTGACTTGTATGTTATTGGTGATGTATAACGTTGTACAGAATAGAGTGGATGGTTATATGTTTGTGTTCTGTTATTAGATGTTCATGCAGGTGTTGAGTCATCTAGAACAGCGTAGAGTGGAACAGCTTTAGTTGTGTAGTAGAAGTATAAAATTTGTGAAGCATTACTTAGTATACTGTGAAGTGTGAAGTCATAAAGAATTAGTGTGGAGGTGTGTGGAGTTCAGAAATGTTGTGTATAATGCTGTAGAGGTACATGGAGCTGTGTACTATACTGGGGAGTTGTAAAGAATCGTATAAAAGTGTGGCGGGATATGGCACAGTGTAGAATTAAGTAGAATATTCAATAAAGTTGCACTAACGCTGCCACAGTCCAGGAGGAAGGCTCCCTCTCTGGTGAGCTTCTCAGCTGAGAGTTGCAGCAGTGGAGGCTGAGGAATCACCCGCTCGTTCAGATGCAGCGCCCCCTATAGTGCATAAGTTCATATACACACAGTCAGTTATACAACTGTTAGAACAGAAGCTAGATAGTTGACTACGATATACTTGAACTTCTATAGCAATTCTATACATTTTTACACCTTTTCATACCTCAAGCTTATTTACTTCTAATACTGGGTGAATTATTGTGGTGATGTCTTAAGATCATGTTTATGATCCACCAGTTTTGACAAAGGTGTCACTTGGTAGAGTAAAGCATGTATATCCACTGTGTATTACCTGATCAGAGAGGTTATCGATGCGGTACAGGTCGGGATGGATCATGCGCATGATCTGCTTTAGTGGCTGACTCTTGAACTCGCACATTGCAAACACCCGCTCGTCCAGCCGTGTGCTCGTCCCCGTCCGCAGCGCTTTCTGCTCGTCACAAAATTGTACACGAACAACATTAGAACACATGGTATAAGTGGCGGTAAGGCTTTGACTTGCCTTGAAATTACTTTCAGAGATACTGTTGCAGTAAAACTAGACACCTTCTAAACTAAACACGTTAAAGAAACTGATATCACTATATTATAAATGTTAATACATGTACTCATATATAGCAACGTCACAGATATTGCCTGGAATATGCCAGGGTTGATTATACAATACAATTTCAATATTAAGCATTGTAGAGTGTGTGTGTGTCTCTGGGTGCTGCACCTGTTTAAGAAGTGCGAGTGTGTACAGAGGGAAGAGGCGAAGGCAGGAGGGGGCAATGACTCCAGTTTGTTGCACGTTGGAGATATTGGTGCGATAAGACTCTAACGAGTCCACAACCGCATTCACCAGGGCATCCCGGGCATCCGAAATGCTGCAGGAGAGTGAGCGGTCTATGGCTGCACATACAGACAGACAGGGAATCAGTGAGAAATCTGTGACTTTTTCCTCATGAAGTTCTCAAAGAAAACATGGTGTGTGTATATACCCATGTTGGCGAGTAGGCAGCTGATGGCTTGAACGTCGGCTCCTGCAAACACGTCGCTGAGCTGACTGACCACGGGCAGACACAAGGTGTGAACTCTGATTCTCCGTTTGCCTATAAATAACACACACCAACCAATCAGGACATGGTGTGTTGAAAAATGCAGCAGCTATATTACAGTGGACTCATTCATTTTTTTTTTTTGTCCCTCATTTTTCCCTTCTGCTATCGTGCACACACACACACACAAAATACCTTTACTGGATGTGTAGAGAAGAGCAGCCTGGAAGCACGCTAGTGATGTATCAGCTAAGCTCTCATCTATAGACACTTGGACGGCGAAGCCCGAGTCCGGGTTCACGTTAGCCAGAGACAGCAGATCAGTGGAGCGCACAAAGAAGTTACCATGGAATGTGTGGATGGACATTCCTGTCAGCCAATCAGAGAAGAAAAATGTTATAAGACAAAAGTAGAAAAGTTAACTATATTTATTCTTTGGAGTGTAAAAAATAAATCTTCCATGCAGGAACTACTGAATTCTCAACTCTGATTGGTCAGAACAGCATCTCTTATAGCAGCTCTCTTACAGAAGGTCCACATAGACAGATTTTTGTTGGCGGTTTTTAAGTGTGGAAAGTGTGGAAAGTTTTCTGACACAGGAAACACTTTTCAGAGTACTTTTGGTCTTAGAAACATGACGGAGAGAAAATGACAGTAACGGTACTGAAGGAACGTCTATTACAGTTACAAGAATTTAAGTGATATCAGGAACTAATTTGTCCTGTGAACATTCCACACTATTAAATGTAATATATAATTATGGGGCTTGCAACAACGGTTTGGCAGGATAGAGAGCAGGATATGCCGGCTCTGGATTTCTTGATTAGTATAAAAATGTCAACAAAATGTACAATACAAAAGTTATGTATACACACTATA
>JAOTRN010000025.1:8087573-8108356 GCA_028566695.1 Bagroides melapterus | reverse complement strand
GTGTGTGTGTGTGTGTCTGTGTTTTTAAGCAGTTGCTGTAGCTGAACAGCTTCTCCATACAGCACTGTTGGTTAGAATTAAAGCACTGTCTTTAATCAGCCAGTAGAGGTTGCAGGTTCACCAGATAAGAGCTCCTGGATTACACTGCAGGAATATGACGTATGACGTGCTTATGAGGTTATAATGTGGGGGAAAAGCTAAACAGATTAGAGAGTACTTTATTAATCCCACAAATATAAGGTGAAATAAGATCTCTTTACAACTGTGGTGGGCAGAAAGTCCTAGCAAAAGAAAACATCAGCTTGAAAACATAACAAATCTGAGCACAGGTTCAGAAAAACTGGACAGCTGAAGGTTGGTTAGTCCAACTGTCCACTTGCTGTTGAGTATTTATATGTCCACACAATACTTGTTACATCTGGAAAATCTTTTTCTTCTTATGGCTGTGGTGATAGCTGGTCTAAAGACCAAAATGCTGTAAAAATGTCTTGCGCTGACTGCAGTAAAATCCCAGTGTGCTTTTTAAAATAAAGTTGCCATCCATACAGTGTTTAGTGTCATAAACTATAAAAACTGTATAAGAATTTATGTTGTCAGATTTGGAACATTAAAATAAACCATATATACCAAAAATGATCAATTATTTGTTTTTCATTCTGATTTATTTTGAACAGAAACAATTTAAAAATATATACATATATGTGAAGGGGACACCAGTCCATTGCGAAGCTCCGTCATATCCGCATGCTCATTCACAGCTATGTGAAATGTAAACACCAATCCACCAATCAATGATTTTGGGAAACTGGGTGGAAACCAGAGAACAGAGAGGAAATCCATGCAGACACAAGAAGAACATGCACAGACACTCCACCTAGACCTAACCTAAGCTGTGGATGGAACCTGAAACTCACCGTCCCAGCTTTGATCAGATTCATCACTTGGTCTGTTCATATTAAGGAAACATTCTGATTCTTATCATATTATTAGCCATGTAAATGTAGATAAACTTGGTAAAATGATGGCTTTAGGCTTCCTTAACTATTTTACCATATATTAAGGGACACACAATTTGTTCTGTAATAAGGAATTGCTAATATTTAATGTTGTCATGTATATTTTTATCAGTAGGCATTTTGCTGCAGCTTTGGGTGTGAAATTTGACTGCCATCCAACATTGGATTTGCATAGTATCGATAAATCTGTCATCCACCAAAAAGCCCAAATGCAAATAAATAAGTTGCACAATGCTATGATTTCCCTCCCCCTGAGTAAGAATTTCCACACTACTCGCCTTGGAGGTTTGTATTATTACTTTACATTTAGTCAAAGAATTGTGAATCAACACCTACAGATATGATTAATGCAATGTTAAATAAATGCACAAATATTTCCAGGATCATTTCCATGATTTTATTATTACAAAAAAAAATGGAATAAGTAACAATTAGCATTTCTATTTGACTACAAAAATCTATAAAGCTTTATGGAAGCTCCAGGCTTCCTTGATGTTCCAGCACCATTAGTGGAATTAATCTGTAAAAAAAAAAAATGACTATAATTTAAAATGCCTCTTAAAATTATGCAACATGTTGACTAGCTCTAAGCAGGGTTGCTAAGTGTTCAGTTGCTAACACAGGGGTACATTAGGTTATTTCAGTTCTCCGCTCTTTCCGGCTGCTCTATTTTTTTTTTTAATAGTCCATGTTGATTTGTTCTTCATGTCCTGACCCTGTCTCCACAGGCATATTACCCTCCAGATTTGATCACGGTCAAATTGCAGTGCATCAATTCCCAATGAATATAGTCTCTTGGAACAGTGATTAAAAAGTGTTCTTCAGTAGTCTGTGTAATTTGTCCATCACATCCAAAGAGCTTCTGCTGCTGTATTTCTATTAACTTGTACTTATGGTTGATGTGACAACTATGGAAAGCTGTGCAGGGGTGGACAAATCATAAATTCCCTCTTTAGCTCACTGTGCAATTAAAAGCTCCAGTCCCAAGGTTTGGTTGTCTAGAAACCGAACTGGCAAGACTAAAAAGTGGATTAATAAAGACTAATGGAAAGAAGTCCATGCCCAACATTTTGGCTATGAGCTGCAGTGTTCAGTTCAGTATTATCTGAGTTGGGATAGTGTCTTTACTTTATCCAATAGGATGACTGCATAAGCTAGCAAGAGCCATATGAAAAACCTACTTGTGAATAAAAATCAAATAGCCCAAACAAAATAGATGTTTAGACTACTAATTTGTTCACAACTGTTGTCTGTGTGTTGGGGTGATATCTTTACAGGATGCAAGGTTTAAACCAGGGGTCTGCAAACCTATCCAGCATATGGTGGTATGGCATGGATTTCAACCAAATAGGGGGCACACTTGTTAGTTGTTTGGGAACCGAGATGAACTGGTTTAACAAGTGAAATTGCATGTGGCTGTTTGGTGGATTAAGGATTAAAGACCCCTGGTCTAAGACATCCTCATCAGAGCCCGAACTATGTCTACCCCTCTGTCTTTTCAATTTCTCCCAACTTTTATTAAGTAACCTGATGCTATAGACACTTTAGTCTTCGACATCACTCATACCCTTAAATGAGTACTGTTGAGTCTTACATGGTTACTGTCCATACTTGCAGTCCAACCTTCTTTGGTAGAGCTTCATATTGGTCCCTTGTCCATGGTATATGAAATTGTTTCTTGGTAGTGTTTTGTTTGTATTGTCCTCAAGCTCTTCCCCCACCATCCTTTTGACCATACCTCATACAAGTTGTTGAGCACTGTTTAAGAGCATATGTTTGTTAATGCTTCTAAGAGCCTTCTCCAGAGTCTACTTACTCAAATCTGGCCTCTTACACCTCTAATTGAGTAACTTGAATTTTATCCCATCCAATCACAGTGTTTCATTTGTGGTGTAGGATGGATTTCGTAGTCCCTCTCCATCCACATTTGTATTCTTCCTACCCCTCCTCCATCTCCACAAGAATAACACAGCCAACACCAAAGCAAGCACCAAAAGTCCGATGGCCCCGGCAATTACCCATGACATCTGGAGGGCCTGATTGGACTTATGAGGCTCGAAGAGTGCACATGATGTTTCTGATTCAGAGCTGAATCCAATGTTATTTCCTGCTACCACACAAACTCGTGATCCAACCTTTACTCCGTGCACCGACCCAGTCCGGGAAGAATTGCTGAAAATTTGTGGCTCATGGCCTTCTTCTGTGATTACTTTGTAGTAGGTGACTGTGGACTGTGGTGCACACCAATTAACCTCTACCATTCCATGTGCTCCCTGTTTAAGCTCTTTGATCTCTGGAGCTGCAGGCAGCTCGTCTGGACCACTAATTCCAGGACAGTAGCACTTGGTTTGGGCAGCAATTAAAGAACAGGGAACCTTGGGAACCACACAGGGGTCATATTCACACTCCCGAGGGGTAAACTGAGTGGTAGTGGCCCAATCCTTTTCAGGGACTTTTGGACTAGGTTTGGGGGTTTCTTCATCATCATCATAGTCTACACCAATGTAGCGGATGCGCGTTTTTGTGATAGGAGGCCGAGATGCTAATGGGTTCACAGAGGCGGCCAGCAGGAAGTCCACCAGCAAGGTCAGCAGGACGAGTGTAATGTTCTGCATTTTGATTCTGTAAAAGGTATGAATGCAAAAGTTAGCAACAGTCACTTGTACAGGATTTATCTTCTTAATTATGAGTATTTGTTTGATACCTAACAATAGGCCACTACACTGGTGTATTACCTATTTATAGGAGTTGAAGGCTGGCTAATTTACCCCTTGCTAGATATTGTTGGATACAAAAGGTATATCTTTTGTACCTTTAGTATATTTCATGTGTAAACATGAATATAGTGTACTTTTAAAAAATGATTAAAGGTACGCCCTAATAATACATACAAAAATGTACAAAAGATCTAACCCTCATGTTACAACCACATCAACAATGGAAAGTACAGTTTGGTGCCTTTTATTTCTGAGAATGTACCAGGCATCATGTCATGTTGTGTCATGTTGCAGAGAAACCTCAAAGCGCCCCGTCCAGAAAACTTTACCTCTGACTGGTACAAAGTGCTAAGCCTGGAGACTCATTGGAAAAATGCTAAATAAAAATCTCCTGACAGAAAATGAATAAAAAATATTCTAGAACACCCTTTGATCAATATGAAAATGTGTCATTATTTATTATTTCTAACACTTGTTTCCACTAGTCCTTGGTTTCTTTCACTTTAGCTACTCTTAGCAATCCACAACAAATGAAGCATGATGTTATTCTTGTATTCTACTTTTCTTAAGCCATACCCTGGGGTATTAAGGGGTACCCCTGGATTGTAATTTGTCGTCTGCACTTGGCTGTACATTTGGGAGAACTTGCCTCTTCCCCCATACATGGACTTACATAACTCACACACACACAGAGTAAACACTCAGGGTCTATTCTTACTCCAGACACTTCATCCCAGAGGTCTGTTTCCGTGGGAACCAGGCTAAACCACATGGGTATGAGACTGCTAGCTTTCTTTTGTGTGTGTGTGTGTGTTTGTGTGTGTGCGAGGGGGAGGGGGGCTTCCCTTTCACCAAATCAATGTATAATGGCTGGATTGTAATACCAATATCATTAGAAATTGTCATTAACATCGACATCTTGTCAGAACATCTAGAACAATGCACAGTACAGAGTTTGACTTTTGAACTTGATTACACAGCTTTGTTAGTTCCTCAGTAGCAAGGCGGTGGTGTAATTTCGTTATAAGCAACGTCACTTATAGCATTACTATATCACTACAGCATAACCCAACTACTGGTTTAAACGCAATGGCGTGTGCTGTGATAGGGAAAATTATTTGGTGGTGTGATGCAACCAATGCAAAGTAGAGTTATTAAGATGATTAAAGAACATGTCCAAAATTTACACCAATGTCTAAAGTGTTTTTTGGTTCTGAAGCATTACACAGTTTAAATATAAAACTTGGATTGAAACAGTGTGGAATTCCCACTAGGCTAACTTTTGAACCCAGAAGTACCACATAGTTTGATTATAAGGTTCCTTCCATTTCAGCTTTTCGGTTATTGTCATACTTGTAGCTCTGTCACTTGCCAATGGATGTTTCATTCCAGCATTCTTTAAATGGAATATGTTTTAATTTTTAGTAATATTAGCCTGCTTAACTGGATACCCGAATGAAAAAAGATAATAAAAAACTCAAAGTAAATGCATAATGTCAACTGCAGGAAGTTTGAATTAAAACTAAAATATATTCAGTAAATGCAAAGTTCAGGAATACAAAAAAACTTCACTAAATAGAAATGAAGATGTGCGTACCTCTACAAAATGAAACTCTTCCAGTGTTTGGCAACCTCTAAATTGTTTTTCTCTCCCAAATGTCTTGCACTCCTTCGCTGGCGATTCCTCTCTGAAGAAAACTGGTTTCACAGCATCCTCTTTTGTTCCCAACCAATAAGTGTCCCCTCCCTCTCAACACCCCGTTTTCCTCCTCCTCATCCATGACTCTTTCTCACTACCCGCTCCCTTTTTTGGCAGTGGTAGCTGGGGCCAAGTGCTTTGACTATTGCTGAATGAATTTCCTTCAGTGAGAAAGTGAGACATGTTCAAACACATCAGAAATCATGTGTGTATGACACAGTTGTTACAGAAGTCAACTTGAAAGCACACAATTACTCATTCCATATAGTTTTTAAATGCTTCGCAGACATTGTGTGGGTGTGTGTGAAGTGTGTCTAGTTTGGGAGAGTTTTCAACTGACCAGCGTTGGCATTCCTTTGGATAGCATCCAAGTACCAAATCTGTGCTCACATCTCCATGGCAATCGGTCTCACCTGTGAGTCTGACACGTCAATGACACACTGTTTTGTCTGTTTCACTGTAAAGATAAAAAGTCTGGACTGCATGGGGAATTTTTTCATGTTTCTCTGCTCAGTTAGCTTGGACAAATCAAATAAACAAAGAATATTATTACAAGAGGGCTTGCTGCTGTGAGGCGAGTTTTCTTTTGTGGTACAAACAGAATTTTTTTTTTTGCTATCCTGTACAGCTGCATTAGAAATCAATAATATAACAAATAAAACACTTAGAAGCATGAACAAAGTGGTTACAAAGTGCTAACACTGGAGACTCCTACCATAGATTTTAAATAAATGTATGCGGAGTGTTCGCCCTCGTTCAAGGTGAAGGCGTTAATAAAATAAAACAGCCACATTTATAAAAAAAACAAAAAAAACAAACTAAATTCAGAGCTTGAATTATATCAGAACTGGGTATTTTATTCTCATAAATCAGTTTTGTTTTTTTTACGTTTTGGCAGCTTGTGGTTACTTGAGTTTCCTCATAGTTCAGAATGAAACTAAATGTTTTTACACCTCTACACTCAAGCCACTTTGATGAAACACATCTGATAAGAGAAAGACAAAACATACAAAATAACCTCATCAAAATTTTGACATCAACACATCTCAAACGCACGTCTCGCGCAGGTCATTCCTGCCTTAAAGAGTTAGGTGTGGTATATAATGTATAATCTTATACCAAGCTTGATCTATGCATCCTCCAGGTTTACATATTTTAATGGCTTCCCTTTATTTATCATAGCATTTAACCAATTGTGCCCACGTTAGTCTCCCATTTTCTCTTGAATTCCTCTTTCAGTCCTTGGTATTTCAACCACTATTTCATCACTATGTGGCGACGACTTGGTGGAATCACATGAGAAAAGCAACACTTTTTTCATGATCATGAAAAAAAAAGATCTGTAATGTCTCAGTTCTGTTTGAAGACCCGTATCATAATGCTCCAACCACCATTCTTCACTGCAGTAGTGGTGGTCTTGAACGTTGTCTGCTAATTAAAGTCTTGGATTGTTTTTGTCTATATTTTGAGTTAACTTTCCATAGAACAGTACCATGGTCTTACTACACACGTGTACAGTGTGTATTTCCCTCTATAGCAGGAATGCTGGGGTAATTGTATGTTTTGTTGAACTGGCAGAATAAAGACATTCGTATTCACAGGATGAAGCTGCATGTGGGCCGATCGTCATGTCAGAACAGGCATCGACCAACCCGCATTCTCCTGTTTGCTCTGTCTGACACGCATGCCCGTAAAAGCCGTCTGGTTTGCCTCTTCCTCTCATCATGCATGTTGCATAATGTCTGATTTCCTCTATCCTATCTATCTTTGTTTCTCTCTCTCCCTCACACACACACACTTTCTTTCAGCCTTGACACTTCTCTCTGAAACTAGGATTAGAAGAAGTCACATGGACAGAAATAGGTGACCTCCACACTTTTTCACCTTTGCCTTACTTGCATTCCAGGATCCCGTTGAGAAAACTGATGAGAAATGACTTGACTAAATGACTGCGTTATTTTGCATTGCTATGCTTTATTTTAAGAATATACTTCTTACTCATTTTATAATATTTATGAATATGAATTGAATGATCAAATCAGGTAATAAGTGTATTTTATTAGTAGCTTGTGGATTAAAAACCAGATTCTCAGTCTCAGTCACAACAGATGATAGGACGCCCAGGACTCCTTTGAAAGAATCAAAGATGTGACCCAGGCCATAATCATCAACAAAGTATGCACATAATCCCACAATCCCATAATGCTATTTTCTGCACACATGATGACCTGGAAAAGAATTTGGAGCACACCCTCGATAAGCCTCGGGCAAACGCTAGATTTATAAACACTGTACAGGATTTTGTTCATTTATCAAGCTGTGCTGTTGAATTCTCAAATCTGATTGGTCAGAAGGTTGATTCATTTCCTATTAATATAGCAGTAGTTCTGGCACAAGCATCATATAATCTAAGGCTGATATGAAATTTGTTTTTAAAATGGCATGAACCAAGTATGCCTAAAGTATAAAGTCAAACAATCAATAGGAGGTGGTGTAGTGCAGCCCAATGTGCCACAAAGTTAATGTTTTTTTCCAGTAATAGCACACCCCAGAGTGGTCCCTAAACACCACAGCATCAAAGATATTTCAGAGGTCATGAAGTTTCGATTGAACTGATGAAACTGATTCAAACTGGCATCTATGGATGAGGATGCCAAGGATGGTTACAGAGAAAGATACAGATACGGCTAACACAACACACACTCACAGGTGATGAAGTAATGCAAAGATTTCACAGGAGGTGTGTAACCATCATGTGAGCTGTTGAACATGTGAGCTGTAGCAGACACATGGTTACACATCCACCCACAGAAGATTCCAATAGTCCCAGAAGTATTATTATATTAACATGATAATGAGTAATACAAACATGACCCCTGCAAAATATGGAATATTTCTCAAATTAAATTCTTGACCCTGATTGACCAAGACAAATAGAAGGTAAAAAAAAAAAAGAGGATTGGTTTCTATAATAACAACTTGTAAACAAGAATAACAAGAATAACACTACGTATGATGATCAGATGATCAGCCCAAACTGTTGTTTATTCTGTGGAATTAGGGTGTGTACAGAATAGTTACATTTCCTTTGGATTGCATGAGCGTCAGCAATACTTACTGACCACAGCTATTTCAGATATATAATATTTCTATTACTCCAGCTATATATTTATTATATTTTTTGTCACTGGATATCTGAATGAACAGATGGGTTTATGATCTTTGTAAATGGATACATAGATGGACTTTCTGAAACTGATTTAAAAAGTCTGACTGACCTCATGACCTCATTCCTCACTTAGTTTTCTCCCTCGCCTGGCCATGTGGGATGTAATTATAACTGAGGCATTATCATTTGGGTCTGTGAAAACTATTGGTCAAAGCATAATTTCTCTGTTACACAAATGGGAGAATGGAAAACATCTGGAAGTGATAACATGATTCCTGTAGTGATGTGAGATTGGGGTGGAATAACGGGTCCATTCTTCTTTTCTTCAACTTTTAGTAATGGCACATTGTGATTCTGTGGGGGAAATTAATGCATAAACGTTGTTGTTCGATTTTTTTTAGATTTAGATTGGTCAGAACATACTGGTTATTTTCTACACAAAAAAAACCCACCAGTTCCACGTGAATTAATCTGGTAGCACACAGACTAGGCAATTTCATCTCCTATTTTCCCAACTGTGCTGAGACTCGAAACAGAGACGATGATGCATTTAAAGAGACGCGTTACCGTGGCGCTGTTGTACTATGGAGAACTAATTATTTAAACTAATTGCTATCCATCTAGTTCCTAACAGTGGCCACAATCTCGCGAGGTTTTACACTGTAATCGCTGTGCGAATATACTTCTCAGCAATGCAATTCAAAACATTAATCTGACCGTGAATGTATGTACAAGTGATTTAGAAGTCCCAGAGCTGGGCAACTAGTTATCAATTGAGATTGTTACATTTGAGAGCGTGTTCGAAATATTTTAGTCCTTTAAATAGGGAACCCATTGGGAATGCTATCAGTTCTTACTTACTGAACAAACTGTACCCTATTCAGGAATTTAATTAGGCACATAGGGACACAGTCTTTATACTCCAGGGAGGTGTGTCATATATTCCACCCTCTTCATTGAATGTCTATCATCTACTTCTGAAAAAAAACCCAAATTATTATTATTATTATTATTATTATTGTTATTATTATTATCTGCCATTCCAGACTTGTGTTTTATATGTTTGTATTTATTCAATTCGCTCAAAATGTTACCAGCTTTTCATGTCAGGCTGTAACTCAGTGCTGCCCCTTGGTGGTCTGCAGAGTGCAAATCTATATATAGTATAGTTTGTTTTCTAGCTCAAAACAATTAAATGCTAAAATAAAATGTCTAAAACCAAATTCAAGTCAAGTGAAGATTCCAGGAACATTACAAGGTTCTATTATTATTTATGAACATTAGATTATTCAAATAATATTATGGCTTTTAGACAATCCTGTTCTGGAATAGTTTTTAGAAGCTGCATAGAACATCATAGGAGGGGTATAAAAACCCTGATATAGCCCCTGCGGAAGTAAATAAATACAGAGGGAAGCCTGTGAGATTGGGAAAATTACACCAGGAACCCATGTAAATTTAATTTCACCTGGCTATAGCTGACGGTTCCTCTGACATAACACAGAGTTTAGTTAACTTTGGTGCTTGGACCCCTAAATATAATAACTCTGATAATGTGTTGTGATTTCCACTACTGTAAACCTCCTTGAGGTTTTCCCGGAACGTATTTTGAGAACCACTGCTATAGGTTATCCTCTTACAGCACGCAGTAGGCTACTCAGTACGGCACAGTATGTACACCTTGCCGCATGGGTGCGTCACAAATCGCTCAATACCAGCTCGTACGATATCCAAATAAATATCAAATTACCGTGTAAACAAACAACACGGGGCAATATGTTAATGCCTAATGAATTGAAAAACTGTCAACTCAAAAAGAACATTTTAACATATATTATTAATGTATGTTTAATTTTGACACACCATTTAGGTACGTTGCGGTTTGAGACGCGACCCATATAATATCGTGGCGTGACTAGACAGAAACATTGTGTTTCCTCGTCGCAGAGACTAGGGTAATCTCGGACTGGAATATACCAAGATGATAATGACTTTGAATGATTTAGCATTCGTTGCAAGGTACTTTATCGATTTATAAACCTTCAATAGCCTCCAGTTCATCTTATACAGTAAAGACAGGTTTAACACAGAACGATCTAAGCCACAATGCTAGAATGTAGACTAGTTATTGCTGCTAAAAGGTCAGAAGAAAACCCTGACTCGACATTCTGTTAAAATGGTGTCAATAAGCTGTTTTAGTTTGCTTTCGTTATCGTGCTGAAAACCTGTCGCCGCATCGAGCACGCGCTGCGCGCTCCCTTAACTTCCACTGATTGCGTCATGCGCTGATGGCTTATTTCTGGGGGTGTGTCTCAAATCGACGTCTTGTTTCACAATTAAGCTCAGGGGTCTTCAAATACATTTAAAAAAGTTTCAGTTACGTTATATTAACTGTGTACCATATAATTTGTTTTCCATGTTTACAAAATTCGTGGCTCAGTGAGGAAAAGTTACCTTTACCGCTTAACAGTTGATATTTAGTTTACCTAAGTGTATGGTTGTAAACGAGATAATTTTGTTGTATCACTTGACGCAGTGTGACTAGTTTTATTTAAAATTGTGTTTTTCTAAGCAAACTAGAGAATTTAGATAAAATTAAAAAAAAAATCGCCTGTAGCTATTCACTGGTCTGCTTAGCATCCCTCAGATATTATATATATATAATATTATTTTACAGTCGTGTTTTCCCCAAGTACTCAGTTTAGCTAAAAAAGTTTTACTTGTAAACTACAGTTTGTAACCGTTGCCGTAGTCTAATGCTAGATCATTTGCGAAATGAAATGACCACAGCACTGGATATATTTAAGCAGCTAAACTGATATAGCTAGCATCTCTCTGTCCTTGTGAAGCTTAGAAACTAGAATTGGAATTATGTTAAATTAAAGAGTTATTAAAGAGTTGTTTCTGAGTGACCAAAAATGCTAAAGCACTATATTGTTAGGCTAAAATACATGTTTTGCCTTGAAGTATTAATACAATGCTCATCAAAAATAGAAAATTCTAAATATGACAGGATTATATTAGTTTGAAGGCAAACAGATGCATTTTTTGCGATATAGCATGACATTTATCATGTTTGTCTGAATATGGCATAACACGAAGCACTTAATATTTACACAACTGCATTGTATATTGTGACAGATAAAAACTGAAGGCGCTGTCGGTTTGAGACACACCCCCGGATGAACCGGGAGACCGGCGAGGGGGCGGGTCCGCTCTCTGCCACCCGAGCCCGTTTTGGTGGATTTTTTTAGGAAGGTGAGGGAGAGGCGGGGAAACGAGAGAGAGAGAGAGCTGTTGAATGGAGACGTTCTTAGAGTTTATAACGTTATAACGGAACCAGTGTCCGTTGCAGGTGGGGCGCCGGCATTAAACACGCGTGAGAACCCGCATCTCAAAAGGCTCACGAGGCTCGTGATCGCCAAAGCACGAGAGCTTTGGCTGTTGTTGCTCTTTTAAGACTTTAATATCGGTGCAGTTCTCGGTGCAGCTTTGGATCTTCGATCGGATCTTGATCGTCTTGATTGAGTTCGTGTCCAGCTGTGAGAGTTCAGCATGCGAACTCCATGCAACCTTTTGTTATTTAGCTATTTGCTATTTCAAACATATTTTTAAAAACTGATAAATATACATATATTTTCTCCCCCAGTTTTTTTGTTTGCTCTACCGTGCGCGGAGTTAGTATACACTTTGGTGCACGCGGTGCTCTTCTTCGTTTCATGCAATAAACATTTTTAGGACACTGGTGTGAGTGCACGTGCGCACGTATGCATGATGAATCCGGCAAACAGCAATTGCATCACCGAGAGCGGTGACGGGACGCGCGAGACCGATACCGAGCCCAAGCACGGGGTTTTGGAGTCAGTGGAGTGCGCTTCCGGTAAGAAACCTCCCTCCTCGGTGGAACAGGGATGCCAGCTTGGGCACGCGGAGGAAGAGCAGGTGCACGGGGTTGATACCGCGAGCCCAGCGGAGTTCGTGCCGCCGGAGGGAGGTTACGGCTGGCTCGTGGCGTTCGCTGCTACCTGGTGCAACGGCTCGATTTTTGGTATCCAGAACTCGTTCGGGATTCTGCACGTGATGCTCGCGCAGGAGCACGAGGACCCCAACGACAAGGCGTCCCAGTTTAAAGTAGGTGAGTGAGCTTTTAGCGTTCATGCCACGCACACTGAATGCACTAGCAGGTGAGTGTTCACTGCCTAATAAATGTGTTTGGGTGATGGTTGCATTTGCATTCCCTAGTTGTTAAATGGTACACTCAATGTAGTATGTCTAAAAAAGTATCTTTAGTAGCTCCACATTCAGTAAGGGTCACTGAGGCACCTTTTAGTTGTAAAAGACAAAACCCTATTGAAAAGCAAATGTACTGTTGAGTAAATAATTTTTTTTTTAATTTACACTTGATCCAGCGGCCTCTTAAATACAACAGGTTGTACCATATGTGAAACAACCGGTGTACGTTATGTCAACTCGAGTCTCCTAGGAAGAACAAGCAAAACTTTCTTGTTCAGACAGAAACCAGAGCTCAGGATTGAAGCAGGTGTCTTGGAGATTTGAAGTGGAAATCCTACCCACTGTTTTCAAAATTGAATTAGTCTGAGTATTATTACACTACTCATGTCTCTCAGGTCACCACCTGCTAACCTCCAAAGAAACACCTTTTACTTTCACAGGTAATGTGACTTTTTCTTATGGAAAATTTCCTCACACTGTTTAAATGACAAAATGGAATAGAATACTGAATAGTCATTTGTATAAATTTGATAACTCTATTTGTTAAAGATGTAGAGTTACTCAAACTGAAATTATAACATAGTAGAAGAAAGGTATTTATATAAAATTATATAAACCTCACAGCCGGATCTACTGATGGAACTGCTGTAGAAAATGATTCAACCAAATTTGGTGGTCATTTTCTATTAAGGCTTCCTGTTTTTATTTTGTTAAAAAGACAAAAAGAAGAGCAAAATTCAGTACATCTTTGGACACTGGTAAAATAAAATAAAATTGAAGACTAATATATTTCAAAAATGTCTAAAGATATTCTATCTTGTTCTAACTTTTGTTCAGATCTGGAATCTCTTTCACTGTAAAGTTGCTTTCTATAATTGAATCTGCTGAATGCTTAAATGTAAAGTAAAATGAAAATCCATTGTAAAAGTTAACAAAATCTGCAAGCTTATATGTAACTTAATACGTTTTATCTGTTTATAATTTACTTAAGCAGCTACAAACAGTTGTTACATCAACCAACTGGTGTCTAAAACACTGTACTGTATGGTTAAAAGAATGGTTGTATGAAACTCCCCTTTAAAGTATGGGATTTATGGAACGTTGTTTAGACCTGAATTGAGGGGTAAAAAAAACTTCACAGTAAAGCTAAAGAAGAAAAAAACAGAACTGTGAGAGAGTAATTGGCCGGAATTTATACTGGGAATCAATGTCCTCAATGCTCAGAGTTTGAGCCTGAGCCAGTGACGGAACTGCCGAGAGAAAGGAGGATGAGCAAGTTGTATTGTGGGATCACTGTATCTACGGGTGATTGTTCATCGCTCTTCCCTCTAGGCTCAACACCTGTTTCATAAAACCAGGTGTCTTTCTTTCTTACTCCATCTGTGGTCAGTTTCCTTTCTGAATCGTTGGAGAAAACAGCTGCCATGTTGCTAGATAAAAACAGAGTTTATTGACCTTGAAGGGATTAAACCGTCATCTCTCACACCTTCTCTTTTTAATCTCTTTTTTATAATTTGACTTCATTTCTCTTTCACTCCTTTCTAAGAAATCCTTTATTATTTTTCCCTTTTATTTGTCATTTCCTCCTCTTCCTCTGTTTTTGTTCTATGACTTCTGTTTCTCATTTCTTCTCTTCTTCTCTTACTTTTGTTTCTTCTATTCTTTTTATACTTTTAACCCCCTTCTTTTCTTCAGTCTGTGCCTCACTTATCCTTGCTTGTCTGCCACTCCCCCCCCCCCCTTCTTTTTTCTTGCACTTTAATTCTATCTGTCTCTATCCTATAATTTACTGTTCGTTTTGCACTTCTCTCCTAGTATCTCCTTTCTCTCTCGTTCTTTGTCTGCCAGTCCTCTTCCTCTCCTGTTCTCTCGGAACTCTCTGACCGCAGATCTTCTGAAGCATGGTTTAATCTCAGCAGGGGCTTAAAGTGGAAACTCCCGTTTGCATAAATACTGCTCGGTCTTGCTTTAATCCTGAAACACATTGGACATTTCTGTCCTCTTTGAAGAGCATCATATGGAAAGCAGTTTAAAGATTTTTTTCCCTTGTTTAATAACGTATACATGGGTCCGTCTTGGCGGGGACAGACTTATAATAACGTTTAGTTGTAAGAGAAAACAAATCATGAAATTCTGTTGTTTTGATTAAAAAAAGCACAACTAGAGGCCAAAAAACTACTTTTTGTGGAACGCTGTGTGTTTTATCGCTGAAGCGCATTTAGTTAAACATGTTGGCCAAAGTTCAGTGCATTGAGCAAGAAGGAGAGAAAATTGCTTTCAAAAATCTCAACGCTCTGGTTTGTGCACAGTTTGAGTAATTTGTGTGTAGGATGCATTTTTTTGCTCATAAATACATCCGTCTTTCTTATCTTTGTACTTGGATCTGTATACAAGTGAAAGAAATCTGTAGTTCCATTTTTCCTTATTACAAAAATTTGCCTCAGAAACAAGTTCCGTGTTCGTTGTCTGTTGTATATATGTAACCTTTGTGGAAGACTTCTCCTGTGTCGGCAGTTTGCAGCAGACCAACCTTTGTAGTTTCTCAGTAAGATGACAGACTGGTGCGTCTTATTAACTTCAAGAGCAAGAAAAAGAGTCTGGTTAGGGATTTATCGCATGCTCAGTGTTTATAGCGGCCACCATGACACCAGTTCTTTTTTTATATCTTACTGATCATACTAGTTTGCTAATCATTTTTCTAACTGAACAAGGTATAAGCTAGCGTACACCATTAAGCCAAAACATTATGACTACACCTAATTCGCTGTTGGTAGGCCTTGTACTACCAAAACAGCTTGCAGAGGCATGGATTCTACAAGATCTCTGAATTCGCCACATGGTGTGTGGCACCAAGATATTAGCAGCAGATTCCTTAAGACCTGTGGAGCTGCTGCGGTTTAGATCCCACAAATGCTTGAACCATTCCAGAAGAATTTGTGTGGTGAAGTAGGGTCTAAGAGGCTACTGCAATGAGTGTTGAAGGTTGTACCTGGTGTACAACACCGTTTAGGCAGGTAGTATGTGTCAGATTACTCAGAAATAGGGTTTCTAAGCCAAACCACGACCAGAGCATCATACTATTATACTTTGCCCAGCAGTGCATCCTAGTGCCATCACTGCCCCAGGTAAATGGCAGGCCAGGCCACCTTCTTCCATTGATTGAAGGTTCCATTCTGATTCTTGTATGCTTATTGCTATCAACAGTGGACAGGGGTCAGGGTTGTATAGGGACAGTATGGCTGCATACTCTGCAGTATCATCTGTTAAAAGCCTAAAGTACACCGAATTAATATTTAATAGGCTTTTTTATTCCATTACTTCTCTGCTCTTGCTGTAGTTTTTCTTCTTCCAGCAAAATACAGAGATGAACTTGTGATGAACTTTCCATCTGTTGCGTATCCACATTAATAATGTTTAGGTCAGATCTCCAGGGGAATATATAACGATGGCCTCTGGGTGTTTTATGTATGTTTGGATAGGCGAGATCATTTGCATGAGCCAGTATACGCTGTGCCATTGTGGGCTTACTAAAACATCTGGTTTCAGTAGATCATATGTTAAGGTTTGATTTATAGAGGTAATTCAGAGGTTTAATATCAGACGCTCAGAAGCGTCAAAGACAGGAATCAAATAATATTTTACATTAGGTTTTGTTTTAACACAGCCACACAATAATTACCCATCATCGTTAATGTACTGCTGAAAGAGTTGTTTATTGTCTTTCTCATGAGAGGAGGTCAGAAGAAGCTCAAGAGAAGATCTGAAGGCTTTTGTACTGAAGGTTTTTGATTTTCTAGGTAACGGTCATTACGGTAACAACAACGTTTTATCGTCACTATTTGCTGCTATAGCAGCGAATAAATTCTGTATCTGGTTTAGTGTTCACGTTACCTACTACTGCTACAGTATTAGCTACAGTACAAGTACTTTGTTTGCACAGCTACAGCTTCTACAGGCAGGTGAATAAACATTAGCGGTTAGCCGTAACCTGACAATGGGTAAGCAGGTAATGTGGCTATAAACGGATAAAAATCAAACAGATAAACTTTTGTATGTATGGTTCCCTTCATACCCACGGTCAGGACTAAAGGGTGTGTGCAGTGCTGTTAGCTCCTGTGTTACAGTAGTCTCGCACCTTTCTGCTACACTGAACTCTGCACAATGGCAGCTTGTGTTAGAAAGGATCCTGGCCAAATGTGATCTAAAGTGAGGTTTCTTTTATTTATTTATTTGTTTAAGAAAAGATAATAATTGCATTGAAGGGCTTTATAAAAAAATTCTGAAATGATGCTAAAACATTTTCATATTTTCCATGCAAAAGACGAGAGACTGAAAACACTGATATGTGAAGGTGAAGCCAGACAAATCATAAGAATTCTGCTACACAAGCAAGTCATGTCTGAGATTAGCTTAATTACATCTAATTATGGATAAATGTCCTTTAATTACAGAACTACTGGTCACATTTGTGTATGTTAAACTGCTAAAATCCTGTTTTTTTCAGTGTCTGACAAAATCTGTGTTTTTCACAGATTGAGATTTGAAACCTGACAACTATTACAGCACATAGAGCCTGAAAAAGGGTACTAAACTAGGCGTTCTCACATATTTCAGACAAAAGACAATGAATGGAATTCCTTCCACTAACCTACTGGTCTATTCTGTAGTTTTAGGCAAATAATCCATTCTGGGGGGATGTGAAAGCAGAAGAACCAGGTTTATTCTTGACACATGATATTACTGCTTACTTTATGTACATCCAATAGATTTAAAAGAAGCAATAAATAGATTTTTTCCAAATCAGACTAACTAACCAGACGCACTAACGAGCTCTTTCTTTATTAAATGTTCGAGAGAGGCGTCATGATTGTTCTCTTAATCCATGTGACAACAAGAAAAAAACAACAAGCTGTTAGGGGAAAGGTTAAAATGCCACAGCAACAAGAAACACTGGAATAGACTTTTACACCTAAGACAGAAACCTCCTTTATTTATTAGGAAATTAACCTTTGCCAAGTATGTGTAAAAATCACAAAAATCTAAAAACCCTAAAAAATTATAGGCAAAACTTGAGAACTGAACAGGCAGCATGGGAAATTTTGAAAGATGCAACTGTGGACCTTCTCTATTAACAGTTGAAGACATTCTTTACGACATCATAATCCCTGAACATTTCCTACATCTAGAACAGTTCTATAGTAAGCACTCATGACACTTTCTAACTTTTCTGCTAACACACAGTTTAACAGTGAGAAAAAATTGAAAGCCTGAGAAACAAATGCAGATACAAGCCTGAAATTCTACACACTGTTTAGAAGGAAGAGTGACTTTATTTCCAGAAGGTATGAAGCAAATCTAAGCTGGTGATTTAATAGCACAAAAATTAGCCAACAGAACAAAACTGACCGAACAAATCAGTGGCTATTAACCCTGACAGAGATCAGTCTATTGAAGAAATAAAGATTTTTATTTCAAGTAACTTTTAGCTCCTGGGATGCTAATAATGAAAGTGACAATCAGCTTCAAATGGATTAGCTTAGTGAACTGGCAGGTTAAAGTACAGGAGAAGTTAGACCTAAAACTTCTTTTTTTTTTTTTTGGCTTCCAAAATACAAGAACAAAGGGTGTGTTGTCGGGGTGTGGGTGTGTGCGATTGCTGACAGGAATTTTGGCTTTCTGGGTCACTGTACTCTACTGCTTTAATCTCTAAAGTCTTTACACTGTGGTCCAAAGTACACTATTCTGTAAAATATGTAATATTTATACACTATTGTATACGCTAGCATTAAAAAAAAATCTCTTTTTTAAACTAGCATTAGCCATGAAGGCAACATGTGTAACCCATTTACCACTGGCTATAATATAACATATAACATAGATCTCATTGAATTTGTCATACACACACACACACACACACACACACACACACACACGGAAAATTACAAATCTCATACGCTCTCCCAAACACACTCATTATGTAGGGGCAGCCTTATACACACCCACACATTTCAGATATAGCTTCAGACATACACACATTAGATGTATCCAACCAACCGTATGGATCTCAGAACCTCATTGCTTAATGTTCCATGTTCAATATTTTACACAAACTACAGTTTAGGAAAGTAATCAGTGTAATAATCGAATACGCTGCCTAGCTTTGCGTAGCTTTCCACTTCACTTGGCCATCATTTTCTTTTCTTACCTCTTTTAGCGAATGATTAAACAAAGCAGAGCTTCAGTTATAGGCTACATAAATACACAAAGTGCACTCGTATTTCATCTCGCAAGCTCGCTGGCCTCTAGGCACGGAAGCTTTTTTTTCCCCCTTCCCCGAGAAGCAAAATACACAGAACTGATCTGACTCCAACATCCTGTCAGAGATCCTGTATTGTTTACATTTACATGGTAAATGTGCATGGTAAAAGTTTTCCCAATAAAACGGCATGCTTAATCATTTTTTAACACAGTAATCATGGTTAGATAAAGAGATTAATATCTGATTAATACATATATATATATATATTTTTTATAACGAATTCTTTCATTATCTTTAGCACATATAGTGGAGCAGAAGGTCGTTTGGTTGTGTCATCCCTGTGGCATTGTGTCTGGTTGAACACTGTCAGAATGCATCAGTCACTTTTAGTGGGTCTCTCTCTCTCTCTCTCTCTCTCTCTCTCTCGCTGTGCAAAGCAGTGCCAGAAAGATCTGTGCATGGATGATGAGAAGGAAATAAAGGGAGAAAGAAGAGCATAAGGGCATGGAAAGTGAGGGAGTAAGTAAAATCAATGGCAGAGGACACGAGAAGGGAAATAGAGAGAGAGCGAGAGAGAGAGAGAGAAAGAGAGAGCAAAAGCTAACAAGAGGGAAAGAACAAGAGAGGGAATAGAAGAGAGAATAAGGCATCTTTTGAGTGGAATTTAGAAGAATGTGAAAGTGAATCATCCTTCACCTGACACTGTGGGCTATTATGAGAGAGGTCGAGTGTGACACTAAAAAGGAAAGTGTCTTAAAACCATGTTATTAGTGTTCCAGGGTGCGATGTGCTGTAATTATGCTGTAATTATGATAAATGCTTTTCCAGGCCATTGATATCACTTTTTCTTTGATCTTTACCAGGGTGCTAATAATTCTGAACAGCAAAGAAAGCTTGTTGCTGCTTTTGGATCTTTGGCTTTAAAAGAGAATAGAATTATTATTATTGTCTATTATTATTAAGAAAGCCAAGCATCAAAGGTTTTTCTTCTTATATTTATCATTAGGTGCCAAGCACTTTTGATATTTGGGACTGTTATTTGTTTGTTATTCAGGTAACAAATATGACCTGAACAAAACCTTGCGTGATGATTTGAGTATAACACACCAACAACCTGAATCTGACAGGAAGTGAAAACATTAGGACAAATTTGGTCTGTTTCTTTACGGAACAAGTGCTGATGGTCCTTTGTTGTTAACTGTTAATTGCAGCTTGCAACTATATATATATATATTTATGAGACCATTCTAAGTGTCAAGCAAAAATATGCTCGCTGCTAATATTTATAATATCATTTTCTTACTATTCCATGAAAGAAAGTAATCTGTGGGTTAATAATCAGAGGAATGTCTAATTCCTGCAGGATTTAGGAGGGCAAAATCCTCTTACACACACATACACACACACACACACATACACACAATAACCTCACCTCAGGCTTCCCTTTTTCTCAATTGTTCTAAATTCCCATGAGAACCTCAACCAGAGATTCCTAAACTGCAAAGCCAACAAAGACCAACCACAACCGTGTGTGTGTGTGTGTGTGTGTGTGTGTGTGTGTGTTGTGTAGGGATTGTAAACACCTATGGAGTAATGGAAAACATCTGTCAGATTGTAAGAGATGGGTTTAATTTTTTTTCCACTTTTGGCCTTCTCCGGCTTCCTTTGCTTCCTTATATACGTAAGCACT
>JAOTRN010000025.1:8050991-8065619 GCA_028566695.1 Bagroides melapterus | reverse complement strand
AAATAAAAATAAATAAATGAATTAAAAGAGCCAAGATATTTTGGTTAGGATTGAGTGTGTGTGTGTGTGTGTGTGTGACTGATTTCACAGGGAAATGGTGAAAGTGTTGAGTCATGTTCAAAGAGCGCGACAATGGTTCATGCGTCTCGCTCCAAAACAGACAGCTAGAGGAAACTCTCAACAATAGTGTTTAAATGTGAAAGCTGCCAAGCAATACCAGATTACTGATAAACCTCATACACAGTTCACACTGGGTCAACATTTTGGTAGGGATGGCACAAGAAAAGCCAAATTCCTGCTTAAAGAATGTTGTTGCTGTCTAGGTTTGATTTTAGTTACTAGAATGATGTATGGGACAAATAAATTAAGACATAGTAGGCTTGTGTAGTTTTTTAGGTGAAGGAGACAGCTACTGGTTGAGGAATAATGTTAGCGATGTGACTGTTTTTAAGGCACAATTGTAATATAAGTATGGAATTCAAGAAAAACATCAACAACCAATCATAATCAACAGTACTGTGGTAAAAAAAACGTTATACACTTAGAAGGACGGCTAATATATTAGGTGAATGAAGGTACCTTGGGTCTCCATGCGTTGGCGCTGCCGTCTTGGTTGAGTCGGGCGAGGTATGGGTTCCATGAGTTTCTCCAGCTTTGTCGGAAAGTAGAAGCGCTAATCTGATTGTCGGGAATTATTCTTCTCTGCATTCCTAACGGCATTGAGCAACCTGAAACATGAGCGTGCAAGCATACCCATCATCAGTTACCGTCCTGACAGCATGAGCTATACATGAGATACCTTGGGCCCAAAGATGATTCACTGCAGCATTCATAGCAGCAAAATCTTTACTTTTTGAATTTAATTAATAACATTTATTATTCATTATATTTCTGCTTCTATATGGCTGCTTTGTTTCAAGCTCTAAACAAAACAAATTAATTCATCTGTTACATTGGGATACATTTAACAAATAAAATAACACTATTTCTCTCTTCAGTCCACACATTATGGAAATGACCTGCATGTAGGACTAGACCAGAAAAAAATCAGGGATAGAAAATGTGGACTGAAGAAAGAAATAACACTATTTAATAATATGACTAGGAAACCTATGTATAATATATAGAGAAAAATATGGATCCATCTGTTAGATAAATTTTTTTGCAAAGATATCCAGTAAGCCTATAAAATCTCACTTGTCACTGTTTGCTTTTACTATTCATAAATTACATTCAATTTTGTACTTGTATATACTCACTGTTGAGGTCACAGCCCAGCAGTTCAAACCTCAGAGTGGGCTTGATGACGTAAGTGGATGGATGAATACGAATATAGCGACCAATGATTGGAGGAGAGATGAGGTTCTCCTTTACCCTGGAGCCATCCAGGTTTCCATTAAATTTCTAGTTAAAAAAAAAACAAAAAAAACATTAACATCAATTGCATCAACTGTCCTGGAAAAGACTAGTGGTAGGTTTAACTGTAGGGAATTGATGTTTTAAGATGTTATTAAGTGTAAAAGTTGAGGGATTGAGGTTTGAAGTCAGGGCTAGGAGCTGAAGCTTTGGCCCTGGAGCCATCGATCTGTGCAATGGATTGTTGTGTCAAGTGTACAAGAATATTTTATTTGTTAACGTCAGTTGTTGAGAAGTATTAAGACTGGTATTTGGTGTTTGATACTAACATATACAGACTCGCTGCTGTTGCCTTTGTATGTCCTCCATGTTTTCTGGTCCAGGCTATAACTAATGGTGAAGATCACTGTGAACATGTCTTTCAGGCCAAAGGACGTTTTCGCACCCTGTGTATGGATCCCATGGACCACCATAGGATGTAATAAATCCACCTAACACACACAGAAAAGTAGAAATTCTGGAGAAGCTCTACACAAATGACTGTGAGACAACATGGTGAGAAAAGTTCATGAGAAAAGTTTGTTTCATGTGACTGATGGGTTTAGGAAGTGAGAACACAAGGCATTCGAACAAGCTGTTTATTATACCTGGATCCAGGAGGTCTCATTGTTGCCAATCCAAGCATTAACTGATCCAGATAAGTGCAATCGGGCTAATCCTGCCCCCCAGTTATCTGTCAAACAAGGATTCAGAAAATATTCCAAAGAGTTCTGCTCTGAACATCTGATACATCTAATTTGGACTTTATTTCTACAGTAAATTCAGTGGGATTTAAATTACCGTAGTGACCAGATTCAGTGAGCTGCTCATCAGCTATCCATCTGGACTGCATTCCCAAAGGTTGAATACATTCTGCAAGACCAGATCAGTTGAAAGGTCTAATGACTAAAGAGTATATTCATCATTCAACATCAGTCACATCCATGTTTATGTCCAGAAATTACGATATGAAAGATACTCTAAATGTACATTATGCTCATATTGCTTTCTTACGTGGGTTATAAACAAGAAGTTTGGCTCTCATTCCAGAGAGCTGGTGATCTCCAATGGTACACTCCACCAGCCAGGTGCCCACTATTCCAGGTCTCATTTCAATGCTTCCAAACACACCTGCAATGAGAGAGGAGGAGGATTGTGCAAATATTCAAAATTCTTCAAAAAATAAGCAGATTTTCCACAGCCATGGGCTGAGAAACATCATGTGACATAATCACAACACATATTTAGCCAAACACACTTACTCACTTGTTGTTTCTCCTTTCTATTCTATTGCGAAATGAACCCTTACACTGAGTGCTACAAAACGACTACCCAAGTTAAATGGAGTATTTTTCTCCCAAATGAAAATCATTTGTGTGTTTACCTGGAAAAAGGTTGAAGATGCCCAGACGGTGTTCCTGGTCTTTCCCAACACTAAATGGAATTCCATGGAAGTGGACTGCATGATACTCTCCACCACTTCCCACATTTAACAGGTGCCAGCGAGATGTCTGGTGTTGCGCCACCACAAGGCCAGGCAGAGTATCAGCAACATATCCATTTATTGCTACATCAGAGCGGGAAACAGAAAGAGCAAAAACTATTAAGTAAGTGTTCATTTTTAGTTCCCAAGTCGATACATTTTTATTATACTCGTAACGAGGCAAAATCGAATTATCCAAAAACCTGCAGTTGCCCTCATAAGGTCATTTGTTCTATAATTAGTATATCATAGATTGAATGCAAATAAAATTTCCTGATAAGTTGCTTGACTGTACCAGCAAATTTGTTGCTGGTCTCGAACCAGGGATCATCTATGTTGGCTTGGCATGGTGGTGAACAGAACTCCTTGATGTTCTCGTCCAGATACCAGCTTTTCTTCTCGTCAAAAACGGTGAACAAAAGGAATAAATCCTGTACTCCTGGTTGCAGTAGGATGCGTGGCTTAAGTGTCCCAGGACGACAGATGAGTAACGGCCCAATCAGACCAGAGTTTATGTCTTTCTCCTGGGACACACAAACACTTTTTAAGAACATCTAATGTTTATTGGAATAAGGTTTTATGAAGGTATTGCGCTTGTGTCATGCAGATCTACGAACAATTAAAAGTGCCACCAAAACTCTTGAACCAAAATTCTAGAAGTGATATTGCATACCATATTAACCGTCGAGTAATAGGCCCCAGCCTTGCAATCAAAGTCTTTGGATGATGGTCCTTGTCGTTTAGTAATTCTCCAGTTGTAGACTCTCTCTTCACCAGGAGGCACTGGGTCGCCTGGTCCCTCGTTCTCCTGTAGAGTCACACCCTGTGGTGCAGAGCTTGCCATGGTCCTATCATACACACCGTGTAGGTGCAGCGAGTATGGTCTTGATGCAGCATTCTTAAACACTACCTGTAACAAATAACAAATAGGAAGTGGTCAGTCTCAGGATTGTCACCAGTCATTAAAATTTTCTTATCAGAAAGCATTTACTATAAAAATTAGGATCGCACTTACAGTAAGCACATCATTAACCTCCACCTTAAGCACAGGACCCATAATCCCAAGATGTTCGTCTAGCTCTCCACGTTTCACAGGATTCTTGAAATCACTGTCATGATATGCTCGATAGACAACTTTCTTGTAGGCTGGGAAATACTTTCTCATTCCTCTCCTTGTCTCCCTGTGCAGACAAATTGAGCTCACGTTATTTAATGGTCAGACAGACAAATTTGCATAATGAATGCAATGAGTCACACAAATTAGTATTTTTTTTATACTCCACCTGGTACTGATGAGTTGGGCAGGTTTGTCAATCCCATAATCCCACATGATTTCCTCTGCTGCAATGTAATAGCTACGGAACTTTGATTCGCTGGACCTGATATCAATCTCTGGACCTGATATCGTAGAGTCAAAGCTAAGAGTGGTTTTGTTCTCATCGTCTTCATAATCATCATACTCCAAAGATGGGAGGTTTTTCAGGTAGGTCTTGTTCTGTGAAGAGTTTGATGGTGAATACTGAGAGCTAAGATCCAGATGTTGTCCATCTTTGAAGGCATATTTATGAGGATCTAGGCTTTCCACCAGCTTGTCCAGCTCTATATCTGAGTCTTTCAGAACTTCGTTGTCAATCACTGCATTATTTGATTTTGTGGCCTCATCTATATTCTTTTCCCATAGCTCTCTCCGAGTCCTCTCTGTTAAATTAGAGGTTGTATTCAGCCCTAATTTTTGAAGGAACTTATTAAACAGGTCACCAGATGGACTCTTCTCTATATTTGATGTTTCCGTTTTGCTTGTGTCCTGGTATCTCACTGTTTCATTGTTATCCGTGTTAACCACATCGTCTAATTTTGTTCCACTCTGACTCGTAGATTCTGGGTCAGTTCTGTGGGAATGAGAAGAAGGATGAGCACTCTTTGCTTCTGTATCATTCTCTACAAACACAAGTCTCTTCTGGCGTTTTGATGAACTCATCTCCATGTTGAGTTGATCCAGAATATCCTGCGGAATTCCTCCCTGGGAGAGAACATCCAGATCCTCGGCTTCATCCACTGGAACCAGTTTTCTTTTGCATACCAAGGTGTCCCTCATCTCTTTTTTTTCTAGGGGCATTTTTGTAATGTTTTGCTGCTTTGTTTGGCTTGTGTTGCTTGACACTTTCTGGCAAATCTGGATAGCTACAGTTCGGTTCCTCTTCCTGAAGCCCCGTGGGATTGGGAAGTGCTTCTCTATGTGATCCTCGAAGTCATCGTAGTCATCGGTGTCCACCAGGGGGAGCTCTCTTTCACAGTTAAAGACAGAGTACCGTACACTCATCCCTTGTGCTTTGAGAGTTGGATCGAAGGCACCAATCTCCCATTCACCTAGACAAATTATTTTTACCGTAAGGAACTGATCCACAGGCAAAGAATACATTATTCCAGACAGTGATGATGTAATTTGCATACAGCTTGTTAATGATCGATTAATATTAATTTTATTCTTTTATTACAATTATAGTAAATTCATGGTACATCTTGAAAGCTGTCCCTCTTACCTTCAGTCTCCATCTCAGTAGTGACAGTGTCACCCATCATTGGGAAAAGCGTAAGGACCGTGCCATATGTTCTGTCCATTTCGAATGGGTTTCCCGTGAAATACACTGACAGGAAATCACTCTGCATACCCACATTGGCCACATGCCAGAGCATAACATCACCAACACACATCTTAAATTGCAGGCTGTTATGCATAAAACCATTTACACCTACAAGAGAAAAAGGACCAGGTGGATTAATGTTCCAGTTGTTGCTACACTACAAAACATGAGCAAGCTAAAGGTGATACTTACTGTGCATGACATTGGAGTTGTAAAAACGAGGATCACTGAGTTCAATCTTGGTGTGGGTTTCGCTAAACTTCTTGAAATTCTCTTCAGCATACCAGCTTTTGTTTTCATCAAAGATGGAAAACATGAGGTGTTTTTCTCTGTCAGAAGATAACTAAAAGAATACACAAATGTTGTTCATGTAACCAAGTCTATATTTCTACCCATCCATCCTTCTATCCATCCAGTTTACGTATTGATCCATTTGACAAAAGCATATATCTATCTTAATGTCTGTTTAACCATAAGGCAAGCAATTGATTAAATCCAGCCACATCATCTGGTACACCCATTGATCCACTTACCAAAACAACCTCTCTGTCTATTAATCCCCTAAAATAATCCATATAGCTTTCAATCCATCCATCCATCCATCTATACATCAATATCTAATTCTTTAACACTTACCACTTTCCCTCGCTTGTCCAAAGTCTCTGATTTGCAGATGATAAGGGGCCCTACCAGCCCGGATGCCAAGTCTCGCTCTGGATCCAAGGTGCTATGATACAGCCGGGTCAGACAGCGGGGGTCGGCCTCTGTGGGAGCGTCGTCCGCTGTCACCTTCCACAGGTACATCATAATCTCACCTGGTGGGACAGCCAGGGACCGCAGGTCCACTTGCTTCTCTTCATGCCAGACCAGAGCACAAAATACATCGGGTTATTTCCAGAGTCAGATTTAACCTTATGCAACAACTCCAAAAAACATTAGTCACATCTACTTCCTAAAAAAAAAAAAGATACTTTAATAGCTGTAAAAAAAATGTGCTTCACATTTTGAAGCCTGGAAAAACATTTGCTTTTAGAATATGAGCTCTATTACAGTGAAATAATTAGGTTGCAGGCCAGTAAGCTTTATAAGGTCATGCGGAAAAACTAATCCTATTTTATTTCATTTTATGTAACAATGAATATATTTTGCCTTTGTTTTTAAGACTGTAGATTTTAAAATGAAATTTGTACAGAAGTAGAACCTGGATTTAACAAAAAAGGTTAAACTTCTTAATGTTAAGTTCTTCTTAAGTTTGTGGACATCTGTTGCCACAGTGTTGAAAGCACACAATTGAATTCAATGTCCTTGTATGCTGAAACATTACAAATTCCCTTCACTGGAACTTTGGGCCCAAATTCCGTCATGACAGGTGAAGTCCATGAAGACATGATTTGCCTTTTGACCTTATCTCAACCCCAGTGAACAATTATGGGATGAACTGGAACATAAGCAGCACGATAGGCTTGACCTTACAACCAAGTGGAAAGCGTTATCTGGAGACAATATCTGGAATGGGTTGTTCAAGAACATATCTAGGTGTGATGGCGCCCACAAATTTCTGGACCTATAGCATATTTCCTGTTTTTAGTAGGAAGGAGTCTCCAGTAATTTTTCTACAACAGACCTTTAATACAGTAACATAAACTACATTTTTCTGAATGAATTTGGTCTTACCTCTGCTCTTCACTGGCTGTATGCTGGCAAGTCCGTTTGGAAAGATGTTATAAGGTCGACTGGCCATATTTTTAAAAACAATCTGAAAAGCAATTATAACATGGTTTATTAATTTTATTTTCCCTGTTGTCCTTTAGTATTCAAATTGCATGTATCAAATATATTCTGGTTGCTTTACCTGAAACTGGTCATTCACCTCTCCCCTAAGCTCTGGACCAATCAGTGCATTGCTCTGGCTCTTCTTCTTCGTGAATGTTCTGTCTGTGTACTCGACATAAGCCACTTTCTTATAGACTTTACCCAAGCGCTGCGTTTGTTGGACCAAAGGATCAGACTTCAAAGATCTGGAATAAAATGAGCAAATACATCCTGAACAAGCAAATCCTCTGACTTCACTCAGACTTGTGTGAATTACTCACACTGGTCAAAGTAACTCATCAAAGTTAGCCTTTTCTTGAACTCAGACTAAGTTACTCTGACTTATCCAGATTATACTATATCAAACAAGTTATTGGGACCTAGCCAAGCTGCACAGACGCATCCAGGCTGCAAAAATTTGTCCCATATCAACTCATCCAAGTTACTCAGATAAATCTAAACTCTCCATTACAGTCATATAAGGTGTTCCCAGACTTTGGAAATCCTGTCTGCATTAAATTGGAGCTTTTCAATGAAATGTAAAAGAATGTTTTTGGCTAGAAGGTTAAAACAGTGACATCACAACATGAAAAATTTGCTGTCCACATACATGGATTCTTGTGTTTGTCATTTATTTTTGTTTTTGACTTGTTTTAGCCACTTTGGGGATTATACCAGTTTATGGCATACTATCACTGGGCTGGCATGCTGATCAAACTTATAAAATAACAACAAATTCCAATTTCAGACTAAGAAACTAAGTAAACTGGGTTTTTTCCAGTGATCCTACCGGTCGCTCTGGGGGTTGTAGTCCCACATGACCTCCTCAGCACTAATGTAATGAACCCAGACTTTGGGTCGTTTCCCACCAGATCTCAGAATTGATGGGGGTCCACCAGGTCGGAACAGAACAGAAAAAAGATTATCCTCTGGGTAGTCTTCATCTCTCTCCTCTTCACTGTGAGTGTGATCAGTATTTTGTGTTTCAGGCAATTCATTAGACTCTGGGCAGTTCTCCACAGTGAAGAAGGCGCTCATACCAGCTGAGCAGAAAAAAAAAACCCAAACAAGTATTAGAAATACATCAGAAAATTAGAGTTTATTTTGGACTTTGGACTAGATGTCTACTTCCAATTTTTTTTTCTTATTTCCTGAAACCATGGAATTCATTTAATGTTATCAGGTATTATTACACCTTTATCTCATACTTTCTGTATAGCAGAGTGTCTACTGACCTTGGCGATGTGAATGGATCCTACAGGAAATCAGAAACTTCCCTTCGGTGTATGGCTTGAGCAGGGCAGTGGTGAAGGTCATAGGAGTCATCTCTACAGTAACCCGTCTGTGGTTCATTACTTTTAAAGTGTGGTCCTGGAACTGAATTGTGTGGATGTCTGGAGTAGAGCCTAGGCCAATAAGGTGCCAGGAAACTTCTGGACTTTTCTGGCAAATCTTCAGTCCTGAAAAGAGAAAGGCTGGCAATGAGGATGATGGCTATAAAGCTACTTGAGTTACTACTGTATTTCATTTCAAATGAATTGCAAACTGAATTGCACTTCCATGCACCCAGCCATCCATCCATATATAGACACATTAATTCAGCCATCCCCAAAATACAACAAATCTGTTAAGCCCTTCACCAAAAATAGTTCCATGCATCATTCAATTCACCAAATGATCCATCATTCATCTCTGAATAGATGAAGAAACCCATGTATATATATATATATTGTCTATACCTATTTTGATATACTGGTTGATAGTGTAAAGTAATGTTGACCAGACCTTTCAGTGTGGAGTTGACGTATCCATTGATGGTGTGAAACTGTGGACGAGATGATGATTTCCTCAGTTTATCTGCTCGGCTCCTGTCTCTATACCAACTTTTACTTTCATCAAATACGGCAAATAGCAGCACAAACTCTGGCACTTTGCGTTGACGGTCTTCTGTTAGTGCACCTGGACATGGGTTAAAGGTTGAAACAGTTATAATTACAGTATGTAAGATATATTTTGAATTGGATTAAACTCATTATACATGAACCAAAACATTTACAACTGTTACATTTGCCCTTTTTTTATATTAGAAGCTTACATAGAAAATTACATATACTGCATTTTTACACAACATTTAGTGGCATACATATCAGACCTGGTTTGCAGATCAGGAAAGCGCCGATGAGTCCAGAGTTGAAGTCTCGCACGATGTCTACCTGCGATGAGTAGGAATAAGGGAGGCACTCTGGGTCTGTGATGGTTGGACCACTGTTAGGATGAATGTCCCAAATGTACTTATAATATCCACCAGGCTGTACTGCATCATCCTCTTGCTCCTGGGCAGAGGTAGAGTCCTCATAACCAGCACCTGGATAACAGGCAACACAGACAGGGATTGAATCATACACACACACAAACAGTCGAAAAATTAAAATAAGATATTTAAGGAAATATCTGCTTTCACTTTGTACAGAAATGCCAACGTTGCATAAAAACCTCTTCCAACATTACCAAACTTATGAATCATTTCTGAATAATGTGGTAAATTTTCACATCTACAGTTTTCCACTGACAAATATGACACTGGAGACTCCTTACAATAAACATCGCCATACTGATGATGACATGCTTTTATTTGTAAAAGAACACAACAATTTAACTAAAAAAATCTTTATATTCTGTATTCTTTATTTTACTCTTAGATTATGTGGAGACACATGTGTGTGAATCTGCTGACAATTTTTTTTTCTAACAAGAAAATGAATCAAAAAACTCATGTGACCCAGACATAATCTGGGTCATTTTCCATTGCTCAGCACTCCCTCTGATCCAGAGTGGAATTTAGAGATAAAGGAAAATGCCCAGCCACTATCATCATGAATTTTTTTTTATCTTATCATAGTATTCTGGGTCAAAATAACACAAGGTAAGTCTTTTTCACGTTCATTAGAGAATGAGACAGTGGACCAAGCACATCATGATTCATGCTTTCATTTTGTTGTATAACGTCTAGACTCTAGACAAACAGTTTGGAAAATGTACAGACAAAAAAGTTGAGGAAATTCACCTTCAGATTGTTTCCAGTATGGGATGCCGATTGGTGAAATGCTGAGAGGAAAAGAGGCGAAATTTTTAAAGTGGACCACCACACGGTCGTTCACTTCAGCTCTGATTGTCGGACCCTGAATTCCTGCAGCAACAAACAAATTTATTGGATATTAATTAGTAAAAACTGAACCCTTAAAATGGTTGTGTAAAATAAAAATGGTTGTGTATAGAACCCCTAAAAGGTTCTATATAGATCCCAATTTAGGAACTCAAATCAAGTTTTTGTCTCTGTTTTAAGTTTTAGATGTATATCGTTATGTTAAAAAAATCAGATGAACTAATGAAAAAATGAAGACAGAAATAATTCCATTTATTTAAACTTTTTGAATGCTCTAACTGTGTTAGAACTTAGTAAAGAATCAAAAACCTTTTCCAAGAGTAAACGATATCCATCCAAGCCAGTATCAAAGTTTGAAGTTCTTTATTATCCCATTAATCTATTTTATAATAGAATATTAACAATCTTTCAGAAACCTGACTAATTTTTTTTTTTATTTTTGCTGTACGTTTGTTGCAGGAAACTTAGCAGGAAGCTTCGCAGCATTGTGGTTATCATTTGTCCTCCTGTTGCTTTTCTTAAAACACACAGACACTAGGAAAATATTAAATACATAGATAAAAGAAATTCAGTTGTACTAACCTGCCCAGGGAGGTTTTGGTTTCGGGGTGCTGAAAGTGGAGTCAGTAAATTCAGTGTACACGGCTTTGAGATATTTCTGAATGCTGGATCCCCTGTAGAAAGTGTAGAAAATTAGCAAAAAAAAAAGAAATTTCAGTGAAGCACAAATTAGCAAAACTAATTTAGCAACAATTTGTTGTTGTTTAGTAGGATAACTCTTACTAGGTTTTTCAATACAGACCTAAGTACAAACCTAAAGATAGAAGAAAGAAGGATACTATACTAGCTAAAAAAAATAAATATTTTAAAATATAAAAAATCATATATTTACTGAAGTACCTGTATGTTATAATGAGTAAGTAGGTAATAAACAAAACATGATTTGACATGCTGTTTTGGGAAAGTGATCAATGATATGATCAAATACTGTGGTCCAACATAAGGCAGAATTTCTTTCAACGTAAAAGTTTATCGTTTTCCCTTAATAGCACTTCAAGTTTAAGTTAATAACACAAAAGAAAACAGTTTATGATGTTAAAGGGTGACCACAAGACCCTGAAGAAAATGTACATTCCTTTAGATATGAATACTCAAATCTAATGGTATAAATGCTTACTAAACATTATACAAAGTTATGTGTAATTTCACCATGTCAACAATTATTTACAGTTTTCATTTGCTAAAATGAAGCGTACTTTGGAAATGAATCAAAAGAATCAACCTCTGATCTTACTAATCAGAATCAAAAATTCAACACATAGAAAATGCTGTGTTTTCATATATGTGTGTTGTGTGTGTGTGTACCTCTGATTAGCAACTGGATCCACACCACCAGCATTTAGATAGTCCCAGCTGGTCTCCACCGCTCCAATGAAGAACTCCTGTATCTTGTCCACAGCATGTGAACCCGGAAAACATTTGATGAGGAAGAGGATGAACAGTAGAGGCTTCATTGCAAGAGTTTGCACACAACGACACAAACACAGCTTTTCTTCATGTACACACACTTATTCTTGTTGAGGTTAAGTCACTTAAGAGCTCAGGAGACCAAGTGGAAGAATTTAAAGAGAAATGAAAGGGGGCGTGTCATCTAACAGGAGGGAGTGAGACACTTTTTTTTTCTGAGACGATTAATATTTAAGTTGAAGGAAGGACTGAAGGTGGGAGGGAATGTGAAGACAATATGGAATATTTTCTGTATGCATCACTGATTTTTCAGAACTTCTTTTCATGTGATTAGAGTAAATTTAGATCGATTGGGTCATCTTTGAATTTCCTGCTTGTCTAGCCTTCCGTGTCATTAATCAAACACATGATACATCCGTGCTCACATCAAGCGTCTGGTCGTTTAAACATAAAAGAAAAAAGTTTCTGTATTTCAGATTTCTTTTAAAAGAAAACATTCCATGTAGAATGTTCATAGCCCTGGGCTCCTCTACTGTTATGTCAAAAATGAAATGATGAAATGATGTCTTTATACTCGTGTTTGCTATGTAAAAAATAGATAAAAAAAATTTAATGAATTAAATGAAAAAGATTAAGATGATAGCAAATAATTCAATACAATTGAAATAAATAAAAAATAAAAGTAAATAAACCTCTAATTAAAACAAATATACATAATGCTACATTACATTGTGTATTTTGGGTAAACAACAAAAAAAAAGTTTGCAATTAATATTAATAGCAGAACCTTTTATTTCAGTTGGTCTCTATTGTTTTCTAGTAGGTAAATAAGGATTAATATTAAATGCAGAATAATTTAAATATGTGTGTAAAGCAAACATTTAGCCCAAAGAACTCTTTGTTTTTAACCAAAAGGATTTTGTTGTCTTTGGTCTCAGAACCATTATCATCGTCGTCATCATCATCAACAGTCTAAAGCCCATTGCTTACAGTTATAATAAAATTCCATCACAGATTTTAGAAAATGTTTTCCAAATTTAGACTCAATCTTTATAGTTACCTTAAGTAATAGTGGCAATGGAAAATCACTTCTAAAATATAAGTAACATTTTATAATTTATTTATTGTTTAATCAGCATCTACATACTCAGTTGTAGCTATTTACCAGTCTACTTTATTTACCTGATTATTTATTAAGACTCTTCATAAATGCCCCATTTAAGAACACAACTTTATTATTTTGCATAAAATAATATATATTATTAATAACATTTTACATTATAACATTATAACATTATAACATCATTTTGCCAAAGCGTGCATGCCTCTACTCATGTCTTTTCCTCTCTGCGCTTATTGCATAGAATCTACCTGAACCATAATGTCCCAAATTACCCAATGAAACTTGGTAATCTTGGACGTCCTGAAAACAATCCTGACCACATCCTCTTATGTGATGTTACGTTTCTTAAGTCACGTTAAGTCAAGTCATTTTTAGTGCTGCAAGGGCTTAGTAAAATAATAATAATATAACAACAACAACAACAACAACAACAACAATAATAATAATAATAATAATAATAATAATAATAATAATAATAATAAGTCCAAGCTTTAACTGCCACAACCTGAATTTATCCTGTTTATTGAAAAAACTGTAAATTGTTTTTCAACATATTTTAATCTGAGATCATAAAATGATTTTTATGGAAGTTTACATGACCAAATATGATAGATAGATAGATAGATAGATAGATAGATAGATAGATAGATAGATTTCCATACACATATGCCCTAAATATAATTATGGAATATAATGAATAAGCATTTTTCATTTTTAATGTCTGTTGCCGTTTTCCTCGTTTTTTAAAAGCCTGCTGCAATCTATAACGCATGCCTTCCCTCTAGTGGCCAGAAGTTGCAAATGCAAGGGAAGGACATTCTCACCAGTGTATATAGGAAAAGACTTTTGCATTTAATACTAGTATTTTTTTATGCTGCTCTGTTGTAATTTATTAAGCATACTATATTACGAATAATGTATGTTGTTAAGATAATAAAAAGTTTCAAAAGTTCATTTTTTAGGGTGGTTTGCCTCAGCGGACTAGGGCCGCTCGTCAATGTCAATCATGTTTCATATAGCCATTCAAATTAAAAAGGAGGCGGGGCTTTAACGGTCAGCGTGTGAGGTAAAATGTAAGCTAAGTAGCTAACGTTTAAAATATGACGACTCTAATATACAAGAAGGCAAATATTTACATTCCATTACATTACAGAGTGGCCATATGAGAGTATTTTGTCATGTGGACTGCTTTTATAGTATAGATGTGTAAACATTTTTTCCTTTTGCGTTTCAGTGAAAACAGCATACAGTACATATTTGGATCCCTCAACGGTGAGTAAATCATCAGACATGAGTAATGAAGTGACAGGCAAATTATTTTCGTTTTGTCTTTGGGATAGAACAAAAATAAGTGTAAGATAACAGGAACAGGAAATAGTTAGCAATATGAAAAATAGTGGAAGTTTTGTGATTCAGATTTGGTCTGGAGACAGAGAGAGAGATAAAGGTGAGTCAGGAAGGCGGTCTGGTGAAATAAAATGACTTGGATGTGGGTGAAAAGATCAACACTCACTGAAACCATTGGCTAAATTTAATGTTGAGG
>JAOTRN010000025.1:8020094-8041302 GCA_028566695.1 Bagroides melapterus | reverse complement strand
CAGTAGCTGAATCTAAAATGAAAAATGAACTGATTAGTAAGTGTAATATAATTTCTATTTCAAGTCCAATATCCATTACATGTTACAGTCGTCTCCAAAAGTAGTAGAACGGCAGGTCAAAGTTAACCTCCAGGTTGTCCAGCATTTAAGTCACGCCAGCTGTAAACAGGTTTGTAAAATATCATTAGTCTCACTTTTCATTAAGTCAAGCCTTTTGTTTATGCTACTGTTTTTCTTTGCCTTCTCTATTTTATCCTGTGCTTTTGTTCGTTTGTGTTTGTGAACCTAGTCTTTTCCATGTGTTTTGTTTGTTCCTATTATATTACCTTTTTATGGACTGTTATCTGTAGAGACACCCCGGTTTCCCTGACAGTGGATGACTCATTACAGTTTGATTGTTGAAACAATTAATAGCTCTGAATGTCTCCTCCTGGTTTGAGCTCTACCATGAGCTGTTTAAACTCGCAAAACATTTGTACATGCGTGCTTTTTCAGGGCAGGACTTATGTGCATATTTAATCCCTGTTCACCAATTCCCTGGTGTGATGTCTTTGTTTTTGTTAGATATTATCTCTACAACAACGATGACAGTTTTGTCTAATATGCAGATTGCTACAATGGTCCCTGGATTCCCAGGTCCATATTTCCGTGTTTTCCCTTCTTCCAACACACAAATATTCAAATAATCAGCTATTTAACACCTGTGTTAAGTGTGTGGGTTTTAGCACAGGGAAAACACTAAACTCCTAGACAAGGCTTTGAAGCTGAGGTTTAGTAGATATATAATTTTAATAAAAATTGTGTCTTTGAACAATACACATACAATCTGACGTTGTTATTCTGCCATACAAGACACAACATAAACAAGACACTAACCTTAAAAGGTAGAAGACGATAGAGGTTCCTCTTATGAAGTCCGGTGTAGACACCTCAAGTATTTAAAACCAAAAGTAAAAGTTTTGTGTCCAGGACAGTTTTGCATGCAAATTTAACCCATTGTTTGACAGTGATAGCTCAAGGCGTGCACCTGTGGTCTGACCTTAACATATATATATATGTATATATATATATACGTATATATATGTATATATATATATATACGTATATATATATATATACATATATATATGTTAAGGTCAGACCACAGGTTCAAGCCATGATACAACACCCAATTAACAACCAAGGGCCTTAACACTGTCAAACAATGGGTTAAATTTGCATGCAAAACTGTCCTGGACACAAAACTTTCACTTTCGGTTTTTCAATCCCCAGTGAGATGGCTTTGTTGTTAGACACTGCTCTGCATCTTCTATTCAATGGATTAATTTAGTCTAGTAATTACATGTAAATACATGCTTTTTTATTGTTCTTATTATTTTACAGAATATTTTTTTAGCTGAGCTGTTATTATTATTGCTTTCAGTTATTTCCAGAATCAGTTTTAGTTGGTTATGATTGTTCTTATGAAGACCATCGTATATGTCAGCATTAATAATAGTAAGGACTCCACAAAAAACTGCCCTTTTATGACGATGATAGGTTTTAATATTTGTTTTAATAAGCATAAGTAAAATCATCTTTATATATAAAAAAAAAAAGAATCACAAGAAGTCTTATTCAATCGCACCCTTTTCCCTCGTGATTATTACCTGCATGGGAGCCTATGAGTTGGGAAACAATATTTTAAAATTTAATCGAACATATTATGAATAATAACCACATGATTAGTAAGAGTAAAAACTAACAATGATGTTATATATGTTACTAACAATGATGTAAATAATGTAAGAAGAGAGACCGTGTTAATTGCCTTGAAATAATGGTAATGAAATAAAGCCCAAATGTAGCCATATTATCTATATAGAGTCCTCGGACACGTTCCTTTCTTTGCTTATAAGCTGCGAGTTTTAGTTTGAATCTTCCAAACGAACCTTTCCGGAAGAGCGTAGAGTTTTTAGAGCTCTTCAGTGAGATCATTGGCAAAATGTAGAATTTGTTTGAGTGCCGACAGAAGCAGGACATCGACGTCGTCATCTGTTTTGGTCTCCTCATGGTAGTTCTTCACAGGAAAGACACAGGTCATTGGGACTAACAGGATGTCACTGCACTTCTTCATCTGCACATGTGAAATGATCAGAAATTCAGCTCGGCTCATCGATTAATATCATTACTTTGTACAATCACTGTGCCGTCTCTTAGTTCTGGTTTCTGTGTGTTGCAGCTTCAGCAATAGATAACTAACCTTCTCCTTAATTTTCTTGCTCTTGTAGACATTTCTCAGATCCCAGTTGACAAGAGGACAAATTTCGTCAATCTTCGTCATGATTATAACTTGAGAGATTCCTGCCATTAAAAAAAAATGTTATTGATATTCAAAAAGATTCATATGGTATCACTATGTTGCTGTCTACATATTAGCATTTTGAAAAAAAAAGGCTAAATTCTTCAGACCTGCTTACCAAGTTTTGCAGCTACTCTAAAGTTTTGTCTTATTTTGCTAACGATCTCTTGATCCAGCTGAGAAACAGTGTTTCCTGATACAGCACAGATCACACAGTGTACTTTATCTTCCAGCACAGGTTTGCTATTGTAGCCTGGGTCATCAGTCACCATACAACTGTGCTGATTAAACTGGAAACAGAGCAGAACCCATCAGGTAAATAATGAGAAAATAAAGTGCACTCATTGTCTGTACTGATCATGCTAAAAAAAAAAACTAAGACTTTTGTCTTTGTACAGAGATGAATGTGTTTCCATGTTGATTTCTAATGATTACATATGGTGCAATAACTAGTTTGTTAAGAGGTTAAGAGCTTTACTAACTGGCAGAATAATGACGACAGTGCAGTTTTTATTAATCTACTTTATGATTCATTTAGGAACAGTAATACATTCAAATATCATTAAAGGAGTTTAAACATTTTTACCTTATATCCATCGGGCAAATGGCCCTGCAGTGCATTATTCAAATCGCGGATGTCGACTCCTTTTTCACTGCCTTTTTCCACACCCATAGTATCGAAGAACATAAACGATAAAGTTCCTGACGTTCCGTTTTTTATTTTGTATCCTCTGTACTGAAGTAAAAAATAAACAAAAACACATATAGTAGTCTTTTATATTTGACTACACCTGGAACATTTCAGAGCAAATTTTCCATGTATAACTTTTTTTTATATATATATCTGATGATGTATTTATCCTTGTGTTGTGAATCACAGGCTTGTTATTCCTGTTTCTTTTGTGTCATGTTTCATCATTTATATGTATACTGATTTATCATTAAATTCTATTTAATGTATATTGGTGATCATGGGCTTCTGCATTGTTTTATCGACACATTTATTCACAGTCAGAAACACTGTGCAAAGGCAAAACTGTGAAGTCTGTTGCTGAATAGAAGGACGTTTCACTTCTTATGGAGGAAGCTGTAACTACTCTATGAGGTAAGGACAACTGCAAGGCAGAGTGAAGGCAGATCATGAGGAGAACCACATTGGTAGAAGGGTAAGTCAGGAGAAAATAATAATAATAATACTGAAAGGTTTAAATAAGGAACATTAAAAACATGTCTTCTAATAAATAAAATGAAGCTAGCTTTGTTTTCCCCTTATTGCATTTTTTGCTGCTTTGTGCTTTCATTTCCTATTTAAAGATCAATTTTAAGGAACCAGTTAAGACCAACTAAGTTTCATTTGTTTTTTTTTTTGTTTTGTTTCATTTGGTTTCACTCTAGAATGATGAAAGAGAAACTTAATGAATAATACTTACTATTTCAGTGCAGCTGTTATCTGATGACGTCGCCATGATTGCTTTGTTGGTAATTCTGTTTTGAAATGTGTTATTGACTGAATTCACAAAGCTGGATTTCCCAGCCCCAACGGGTCCAATCATCATAAACCGGAGATGCTTGATTTCTGGATTGGAGAGTTCAAATTCTCTCAAGTCCTCTACTATCTCACTTTTGCTGATGTAGGAAGAATTACACAAGACAATATGTGCAGGCATGAGCAGTAATAAATAAGGCAATGTCAGTTCTACCCAGGACAATTATCTCTTGGCAGCAGAAACTTCTACACCCACAATCTACCATTTAATTCATGGTCATGAAATACAGTTTAGAAGAACTTCTACACTCTGTCATTTGCTGAGTTTCATCTGCAAACAGTTGGCCTTGTGGAAAATTTGTTAGCAATGATTTGCGGAACTGTGATTTGGATTTAAATAATTGGCATAACCACAAGTATTTCCCCAATTAAAGTTATGTGAGAGCCTAGACAATTCCTGGGAAAATTAGGAGGAAACCTAATTTAAAAAAAAAAAAAAAAAAAAATGAAATTTGATATATGAGAGCTCACTGTTCCACACACACACACACACACAGAGAAGCATTTATACTGGAGATGCAACAGATGCAATTACCCAACTATATAATAAGGGAACTTAGCTATGGGAATTTATTTCACTGCCCACTTCCAGATATAAATTAGTCCATAAAATGAAAGCCTTACACTGGAGTTGAATTTATACTTACTCCCATTTTATTTCTCTCCATGGTTCATCAAACACTATTTTTCAAAATAAAATGTAGAAATGACAGCAGTAATGAAGTTTTAAAGCATCAGTAAATGAATCACACTTTGCAAATATTAACAAATGTTATTCATAAATTCTTTTAAGCTTTATTATTGTCAAACAAATTATACATTAAACTATTTAAACTATTGACATTGCCTTAAAATGCAACATTCTGACTAGAGATGCACCGATTAACCGGCCAATGATCGTAATCGGACGATTTTACACGTGATCATCCCGGATCGGAGACCGGCCGGTCAGTCTCACGTCTTGCTGATTCCGAACCGAACCTTTTATTGCCATCCGCGCAGGCAATTATGTCACAGCCACGCGCACACTCACAGTCAGGTGTAAACATGTCGTTGGTGTGGAAGTTATTTTCTGTTAGTGAAGATGACACAAAGATCGCAGTTTGTAACATTTGTAAGGCCAAAATACAACGTGGGGGAACGACCACAAAAACGTTCGGAACAACAAATTTAATAAGACACTTAAAACACCATCATTCAGCTGAATATGCCCAGTTTGAAAAGGGGAAAGTGGCGAAAGCTAGCGCGCTGAGTTCAAGCCAAAGCTCGTCAGCCACTGAAAAATCGGAAATAGGAATCGGCCAAGAAAATTTCAATCGGTGCATCTCTAATTCAGACATAGCCACGTTATTTTATATACGTTATGTGCGGTATTATTTATAATCTACTTAGACAAATACTAATGATTATGAAGATTTATAATGTATTTATGAATGTAAATCTTGAGTCAAGAAGGAAACAACAGAGGAGAAAACTTACCTTCAGCACTGGCTTTGTCCTCTGAACAAAATATGAAATGTGAAAGAGAATATGAAAGCATAATTGAAATTAAAATAATAATATAATAATAATAGTAGTAGCCGGAAAAGAAACATCTTACCTTCAGCATAGGTCTGTTGTGTGTATTTTTTAAATATAGCTGAAAAGAAAAGTTCCAGATTGCATAACATTGGATAAATTCTTACAATTATATTTACATTTATCTATTTGGCACACATCGTTATCGAGTTATATAAACACTTACAGAAGTGCATCTGAAGTCTCTATCAATGAATACGTCGATACTGATTCACTAGGTGCAAGTTTCATTATTTCAGGAAGACGCAAGTGACATTAGACATTATTTGAAAACTGCCAGTGACTCAACTTTTCAGACATACTTTATATAGACTAGCCAAACAGGAATACTCTATTAGCTGAGAAGAACCAAAAAAACTCAGCACAACAAAAAGAAATGAAACTTACATTTAAAGAAGGACATCGTCTCCCCAGGTTGAGCCCTTTGGGTAATCTAAAATGACGTTTTTAACAATTAGCAAAAGGATTGCGACGGCAATGACAAGGAAAGACCTTCTAATAGTAAAAAAAAAAAATTGAAATCCGTTATCTCCTTGACTTGAGAGCTCAATGTTCCACATACAGGAGTGTTTTTCACTGGAGAATTTACAGATACTACAACATCAATCCCAACTGTATAATAAGGGAAGCTGGCTATGGGAATTTATTACACTATGCACATCCAGCTTTAAATTACTCATCAAATGGCAAAGGACCTTTCACAGTCACACAGCAGAGATTTAGACTATGAGGGCAAGCAAACAGATAGAGGCATCGTGTGGAAAATTTACCACCTGATTCTGCATTAAACTTCACGTTAGACACATGAACAAAAACACTAGATTCTGAGTGTGCTGTTGTGAAGAAATGTTGGACTATAGAGAGAGAGATGGAGAGAGAGACAAAGAAGAAATAATATTTCGTATGAAGCTAGACTGCATCCATGACCATTACAGTTATTACAGTTAACCTCATACAGCTGAAGCTTGAATCCAAATTGACTTAGGCACAGGCTTCAAGTGAAGAGTTGAGGGTTTGCTTAAGGGCCCAAAAGCGGCAACTTGGTGGTGATAGGATTTGATTTCGTTTTTATTTATTTATTCTTTTTTTTTTTTTTTTTTTTTTACCAATAATCAAATTCTTTATCCAATTCACTGAATCACTATTAAATTTAATGAGCACAGGCAGATGTTATGTAATCATTTATTTTTTATTACTGATGCAATAGTACAGGAACAATATTCAGTTTAAGAGAAATTTTGGTATTACAAATATGGTTTTAAATCAGTATAAACTGTGAACTTGAGTAATGCACAGTTTTGAAATGATCTGTTTGTTATCTACCCATGACTTGTCCAGCACAAGATCAACATCCAATTGACGTCCTGTTTGTTTTAACATTACAAGTTCTGAGATTTCACCTGTGAGGCTTGTTAGCATGTGTATAAGTCCTTTCTTTGTTTGGAAGATTTCTGTGAACTGCCTCCGTAATGTTTTCAGCACCACACCCATGGCATAGTTATGAAAGTTATGTTTGTACAAATGTTGTTTAATTTTGCAATAATATTTCTGTCATTTGAATATGTCCTTATACATGTCATTGTCATATGCTTCTTGCTTATTAAAATGCATGGATTTGAACCTGACCTGTTACATACAAGTGTATATATGTACCAAAAAAATCAATACGCCAGTTTTTCCGGCTATGGAAAGCTATTTGAAGCCAATGTCCAGTACAAAAATCTGACATGATTGGTTGCAGAGTGTATGAAAATGAAAAAGTTGCTTCTCTGAGGTAAAGAATTCTCTTTTCCTTGTTGATAAATTTTCAAATAATGTAAATTAATGTAAATATACTGTCTGCTACTTTATACAGTTACAATCCCCACATTTATAGCAATAAATCTGGATGTTATCTGTAGTCTCAAGCATGTTTACAGAATTTTCATGCTTAAAGGCTATGTGTGGCTTTACAGATAAACACTTAATTGTTTAAAATTCTTAAAAAAAAAAAGGTCTAATTATAAAAACAGCAAATGAACTAGAAATATGAAAAATAAGGGATAATTAAACACTTGTGCTTTTTATAAAATGGGAACATGTCTATAAATCAGTTGAAACATAAAACTGTAAACCCAGTCATGCACTAAACATTAAGTGATGTAATGATTTTTTGCTAATATGATTGGAAACATTAATGGAAAAGTAAGCCACACGAAATCTGGCAAAGCAAAATGACATAAAACAACTCATCTTCCTGAACCTACCTTTGAATTGAAGATGTCACTATATTTGTTCACTGCAAATTTGGTCACTTCTTTGTGTTGTAGGTCTAAGTCACTTGTTCTCTTACAGCTTATGAGCATTAAATCCAAAAGTGAAAGTATTGCTGTATGTACAAGAGCAACTGTTTTTAGTTTTTTTAGTAATGCTGAAAATCTTGTTTGGCTTAATAACACCTGTTGGTTCTTGTTTACTTTCACTGTACGTGTGTGTGTGTGTGTGTGTGTGTGTGTGTGTGTGTGTGTGTGTGTGTGTGTTTGCGTGCGTGCGTGAAAAGACAATCAAGATCATTATTACCATGGTGGTACTGCTGGCTCAAGTGGTTAAAAATCTGGATTGGGACCTTGAGACACCGTTTCTATATAAATTGTCAATATAAAACTAATTATTACAGGGTTTTATTTTTTGTTTTTTTGTTAGTTTGTTTGTTTGTTTTTTTAATTATTAAAATAATTTTTGGACTGACCGAAATTAAGTGCCTTTACCTCTGTAGCACCCCTTTGTGGCTGGTAGTAAGAATGACACAATACACAGCTATGTTGAATACTAGATATTTGAAATAATAAATTAGCACTTGTCGGATAAAGTGTCATGCTAAATGGAGAAGTACAAATATACATCCATTATTTAGCTGGGGAATTAAAATCTTCTTAACGAAAGACTTTTATTTTGCCACAGTCTCGTGCCCAGGAAGTGAAACGAGACGCGCATGCGCAGTCTACACACTCTTCATTGGTCTGTTTGATTTGTCTGTTTTATGAATAAAGGAGCAAAATCGTCCTCGTTTTCGTCCCCAGCGCTGGAGCTGGAGCAGTAAACATGTCGGCACAGGGGGACTGTGATTTTTTGGTGAAACGAGCTCGCGAGCTCGTGCCCAAAGACCCGTGGGCTGCTAAAGCCTGGCTCATCACCGCGCGCACTCTTTATCCGGCTGACTTCAACATACAGGTACAGAATGACACCAGACAGACAAGAGGCTGTTTTACAACATGCACATCATCCACAATCCGTGCAGAACGATATCATCAGCGTGCTTGAATCGATCGCAGCACGGCATTGGTCACAATCAGGAACATAAACACTACGGTTATAAACACCTCAGAAACAGTCCACCTGATAGAAACTATCCAGCCTGACGCAAAGCTGTGGTTAAAAAAAATTAACAGTGATGAACGACAGATGATTATGAACATGTACGCTATAATAATAGTAATAGAAATAATATGAATCCGCCCACACATACACTCATGCCGTATTGAGAATGGTTTGTCAGACCGTTCACGTTATATAAATGACAATGGATTTATAATAGATAAACTCGTAACCGTGTGTCCTGTTATTGTACAAACTGATAAAACATGATCCAGTTTAAAGTTTATCAAGAGATGGTTAACATCTCTCACTAGATAGTTGTCCTTAGAAAATTTGTTGCTGCTTCATGAACATTGAATAATAGAGTTATATTTATTTATTTATTTATTTTCTATAGTCACATGTCCTGAAGTCTTTTATAGCTTACCAGATATTAACATACTGTATGGGCTTCATGGTTTATTATTGTACTTTTTTTTTTTCATCAAACAAAGATACATAGCTAGATATACAGTGTGGTCCAGCACAGTGTGGTGACTTTCCTGCTCGAGACTTGCACCTGTGATTTAGTGCAAAAGCCTTCATTTAGCCTTTTCATGCGTCCCTGTCTTTTGCAGTATGAGATGTACATGATTGAGCGCAACGCAGAGAGAACCTCTTCAGCTGGCCGACTGCTCTATGACATGTGAGTGCTCTGTCCATACACAGATGTTACATGTCCCTAGTTCTATTTATACAGGCTTTTATAATCATTTTTATAACACAGCGTTGCTCAAGTTGTAATACATTATTGTTTCTCTGGTAAAAACTCATTCTGTAGAGCTCAGAGTCTTAAAGACAGAGCACCTGCACTACAGCAAATATTCGCTCTCTAATAACATCATATTTAAATAAAAGATGCATATTGTACACCAATGATCCGTGCTGATGTTTGTCTTTGGTTGTGATTTGCATTAAACAGATTTATTAATTTCCCGGAGCAGCCAGTGGTGTGGCGCGAGATCACCGTAATCACAGCAGCGTTGAGGAACGACAGCCAGGACAAGCATGCACAGTTCCTCAAAGGTGTGTATAGGTGTGTTTGAGACTCTCCCATGTCCTGTGCAGTGTCAAGTACTGATAAAGGCTAACGTTTTAAGTGTGTTTGGACCTCAGGAACATTGAGGGTTTAAGTCTCCTGGAAAGTCGTTAGGATAGGCTTCTGGAGATTCTGTGGTGTGAATGGCAGGGAGAGAAGGGCACCAGGTAATCTTGTGTGTGTGTGTGTGTGTGCGTGTGTGTGTGTAGGTGTGTTTGAGACTCTCCCAGGCCCTGTGCAGTGTCAGATGCTTTTGAAAGCCACTGAACAGTGTTTTAACACTCTGGAGAAGGCTGAGATGCATCTGCTGCTGCTGAAGAGATTTCCAGAATCTGTGGTACAGCACGGAGTAAGAAAGCTTTCCACACAAATAGATTTTAATTAAAACGTATACTATTAATAATATTATTAAAACATGTACAAAAGGGATAAAACTTTTCTTAGACGTTCAGCAGATCTGCACAGTCCAGGCTGCTTTTATTTCAGAAAATACACTAATAACTTAAACAAGTATCTGTTAAATATCACCATAGACATAAACATAATCAAACACTATAACATATTTATAAAATTATTTTTTAGCTGTCAAAAATAAATATAATATTTCAGATTTCAAATCATTACGATTTTAAATCTCAAAAATGTCAGTTCTTTAAAAATAGGTTTACAAATTTAGTATAAAAAAAGACAGTTTTGGCTCTCCACATCTTTAGAATTTTAGGATCAAATCAAAATAAAAAAAACAAGTATCCTTTCTTTAAATAAAAAAAAAAAACAGTGTAAAAGCCATCTATTGAGCTCTACTCTAAATTTATTAAAAAAAGTTTCACCATCATTTTGTTATATCCACATAACTGTACCATATTTTTATGTTCTGTTTATTACGTGTTAGGTGAGTTTAGGAGAGTCTCTGCTGGAAGCGGAGAACATGCAGGACTTGGACACACCAGTCAACTGTTACAGGAAACTGTTTGGTATGACACTTTCTTTTTTTCATCATTTCTTTCCACCAAGACAGCCGTATTTTCTATATAACTCACCGCATCTGTGTCTCACGGCTTCTCTCGCAGTATGTGACGTCCTGCCGTTGATCATTAATAACATGGAGATGCGGCTTCCCGCCAGTCTGTTGCACAAATACATGCACAAAGCAGCCGAGTTTTATATCGGCTACGTGACACGAGGCCCCTGTGCAGACGCACAGTTACCAGGTTGGTAGCGGCTATGATGCTTAGAGAATGATTCTGAAATCTGAAATCGTTATTTTAATCGCTTCCTCTAACAGTGACAGCCTTATATTCTTCTTCATTTCTTAGGACCTCAGGAAGGGGGAGGGCTAAAGTCTCCTGGAAAGGGGCGGGGCCAGCGCGGCGTGATTGATGGCTTATCGGAGAAGTCGTCCTTGGTGGCAGAGCCGTGGGAGAGGTTGCTGGAGATTGTGGGGTCGGTGGGGCTGAGGTGTGAATGGCAGGGAGAGAAGGGCACCAGGTAATTTTGTGTGTGTGTGTGTGTGTGTGTGTGTGTGTGTGTGTGTGTGTGTGTGTGTGTGTGTGTGTGTGTGTGTGTCAGTCACTCTACACAAGGATATCTGACAAATGTGATGCGTGCGCACGCATGTGTGTGCAGGACATACTCAGAGCTACTTCAGAGGATGAAGGAGCTGTGCCGCTATTTGCCTGGTCTGGAGGGTGAGACTTTCTCTCGGTGCTGCGCCCAAATCGTCACCTGTTCCACGCTAGTGCTCTTCCGCAGTGCACACTTCTACATCTCCACAGTGCAGCCCTCCCTCTTTCAGGGTGTGTGTGTTAATACAAGAAGTATAACCAGAGATGCAATAAGAGCTGAAATAAATATATGTTGTATAAAGTAACTGTATAGTAGTTAACACTTGATTGTGTGTGTGTGTGTGTGTGTCAGGTCATAACTCACTGGGCTCAACTCCATGGGTTCTTGTGGAGGATCTTTCGAGTGTTTTTAACGACATCGAGCCTGAGAGACCGAGCGGAAAACATGCGCACAAAAAACGCAAACTTGCAGATGGGCGTGAGAAAACCATGGTGAGAGTCACAGAGATATACGAGAGAGAGACACATGGGCTAGACCAATATCACTTCAGAATTAACACCAAACACTGATCATATCATGATCAACTTCATGTTGTGTGTCTGTTTGTATTAAGAGTTCCGATGATGAGGATGCGCTGGGGAAAGGACGTGGAAGACACATTTTGGTCAATAAGACTGAAATGCTGGCTTGGACCGAGACTCTAGAGCATTTCAGAACAGCTCGAGAGAGCTGGGACCTCTTACACTCACACGAGACTCTGGAATCAGGTAGTGTGTCTGTGTCTGTCTTTGTGTGTCTGTCTATGTGTGTGTGTGTGTGTGTGTGTGTGTGTGTGTGTGTGCGCGCGCGCGCGCCCTAGTATGTTGTTCCCCGCCCAGATGTTTTAGTTGCATAGAAATCTACATGCTAAAGCAATTAAATCTCATACAGAGATAATGAACTACTCATTAGTTATTAATTATACCCCTAAACCTTCTCGTCTACCAGACAGTTAAAGATTAAACTCTTCTTTGCCACCTCAGCTAGAAATGCCATGAGGGTGAAAACACAAGATTGTGAATTTTTTTATTTTTGGATATATGTGGGTGGAAAAAAGGTAATGATTTTGTTTGTCTTCAGAGTTCAACAAGATCTGTGCAGCATGGAAGACCGAAAGCTGGCTTTGGTTCCGGATCTTTCTCACTGATATGATCATATATCAGGTATGAGCTCATTTTAGGGAGAGGGTTTAGTGAAGCAGATCATTAACTGGTGGATGGGTCTGTTTAAAAAATGATTGGCAAGTATTTACATAGGAAATTGGTTAAGACGTACTAATTAGTTGTGAGGTAGTAAACTGGGATATGAGCTCTGGGGATATATATATATATTGTGTGTGTGTTTTCAGGGTCAGTATAGGAAAGCTCTGGCCAGTTTAGTGCAGCTCTCGTCTCTTCAGCCCCAACAAAGCCAGAACACACACACGTCAGGCTCCACCATGGAGACACACCGAGCCTTAATCCAGCAAGCATCCTGTCACTACGCACTCGGGGAGTACCGGGTAACTAACACACACACACACACACACAATCAGTGTTCAGTTGATTCTGAAGTGTTAACTCCGGTGTTTTGCATGCTATTCCCTAGCTGGCCTGTGAGAAGCTGTTAGAGGTGGTAAGTGGTCTGGTGCCTCAAAATCAGGAGGCAACAAAGTCCAGTGAGGAGCAGAACCGAGGAAGAAACAAAGCTAAGAAAGGTGCGTCCAGCTACAAAGATCGCTTCTGACCTACACGTCTCACTTGTGCCAGGTTTAGTATCTGGCTTGTTGTGGTTCTTGAGTGGTATAATGTCATGCATTTCTGAGAAGCACGTCTGAACTTCTGTTCATATTCATATTGAGTCCAGGTTTATCATATTGCCAGTATAATGCTGGATAAATAGGTGTAGTTGGATTTAGGTTAAATTTTTCTTAATCATATATTGCTGTTTTACATAAAGATTTTATTATGTTTTTCTCTTGTGCCCTTTGAAATGAACTGGATGTGGTTTTAAAGCTGTTTCTTGTTTATAGGTAACGACTTGAGGCTTACTCCCTGCACTAGCAAAGACATTCTGCCTTTTTGCCTGCAATTGATGCTGGCCTGCTTCAAAGTAAACACACACACACGCAGAGGATATTATTCACTCACCATCATGTTCTAGAAATAAGATTCTTGCTTTCAACTGTCTATTTTAGTTGCGAGCGTTCACAGACAGCAGCAGAGACGACCTGTCTCTAGGTCACGTGATCGTCCTCCTGCAGCACGACTGGCCCCAGGGAGAGACTCTATTCTTGAAGGCGGTGGACAAAATTTGCGACCAGGGGAGCTTTCAGTACGAGAACTTCTTCAACTACGTCACCAGTATCCTTTTCCATGGCTAAGAATATCAAAGCAAGGATGATTTTCTTCCTCCATGGCTCAAGCTCATCGTTGCCTGTGTTGAAACGATTTTTATTTCATTCATAATCTATTCTAGGTAGCAATCTTGACTCATTAATTAGTAGGTACGTGGTAACAGTGCTAAAAGGCTGTTTGGTAGCAGGTTCCGGGTAGCACTTAATTTCCAAAAAAAAAACATCAGCTCGTGGCCTCAAACATGATCTCTTATCAATCCCCTTGACTACCAACACAGACATTGACATGTTAGAAGAGTTCGCATACCTCCGTACAACAGAAGGTGGGCGTGTCCAACTGGAGTTACTGCCCAATCAGGGGATGCTAATTAAGTAAGTTTATATCTTCAAACAAAAGAAAACTTTCCAAATAACTGCAACAGATAATGAATGATATTTTATCGCAGACTTTTTTCTTTTCTTTTGGGTGAAGCCTCTTGAAATCGGCTCCTTAATTATTGGCACCCCTTATGTAAATGAGTGAAAAAGAATGGAAAAATAATTACAAAGTGAGCACCTTTGCCTTTCCTGGTGACCAAAAGCAATTGTAATTATAATTGTAGTAATTGTCCAATTGTAATGCAGTTAGAATGTGCATGAATCTCACCATATTTTAAGATGAAATAGTACCTGAAATAAAAAAAAGATTGAAAGGTAAGTCATTTCTCTTTCATGTACCTCATGTCGCTTGTGTGCGATCTGTTTTGCCCATTCTTCTGAAGGGTGCCAATAATTTTGGATCGTGACGATAACGTGCCAACCCGGAAGAATAATACTTTTACATATGTTTCCCCTCTTTCTTTCCTTTCCTATTCTAACTAGCCGGCCTAGCTTCTAGTGACCTCTAATAAGCACTGTGGCTGATTTTGCTTCAAATGACCTTTGACCTTTCACATGGGGGTGCATTCAAGGCACAAAACAACACCCTTCAATAGGAACAATTAATATAATGGAAGATTCTCATTGATGTTTCTCATTGACTTTCTTAGGGGAGCTTCATTATTAATTGCCATCTCATGGACACTAATTACCCAGTGTGCACTGCAATCTGAAGCAATTTCATTTTATAGCAGTTTTCCTTTTATTTTCTAGATAATAGAAGTGATGTATACCATAATTGTTTGGAAAAAGTGTTTTGTTTTTTTGTTTTTTTTGTTTCGTTTTTTTTTTTTTAATACTGTTGTTAAATATATTTATATGACATTAAGTGATAATTGGCTTGTATTTGTGGTCTTGAATGCAGCCCCTGTTTTTTGGGGTGTTGATGAATTGGTGTTTGATGTCCATAGGAACCCCAGCCCCGCCCTGGGGGTGGAGTTAAATACCCTGCTGCTTCCTGGGGCTCAGAAGGCTGACAGGTACCCACCCCCACCCTCGTCATCAAACCTTCCCTTTTCCCTCAAACTCCACCCCCCAGCCTGCTCATACGCCGCAACACGTTGCTGTATTTCTCCCTTTTCCGTTTCCTTAGTTCACAGGATTTTCATTTCACAAGTGTTTTAGTTTTCGATCCATGGCATCTGTTGCAGTTTTGTGTCTTTTCTGTTGTTGTTGTACATTTGGATGACTCAAATGTGATGTTTCAGTATCATTATCAATGTTTTACTATGCAAAGATTCCCAGCATCTAAATATTCTACTATTATGTTGTTGAGATTGTCACAAAATATCAACCGTGTGTGTGTGTGTTTGTATGTGTGTGTGTGCGTGCATGAGTGTAGTTTCACATTGTGACGTGAGTGGCTTTCAGGTCATGACCGAGCTCATGAATCACATGATCTCAGTCAAGGTTTGAAAATACTTTACCAGTGCAACGGTCTGGTTGTTTGTTACAAAGCAAGTCCGATATCGTGAGGACTCAGTCTCGTTTCTGCTTTTCCAGGCATCACACTGTGACTCGTGGCATTACCAAGGGTGTGAAAGAAGATTTCCGACTGGCCATGGAGCGACAAGTGTCACGCTGCGGAGAAAATCTCCTCGCCGTTCTACATCGATTCTGCATTAACGAGAAAATCATCCTTATCCAGTCCTTACCCTGACCTTGAGCGCTTAAAGGAAAAAAGTCCACTTGGAATATTCCATCTAAACTTTCATATAAACCTTTATAATTTACATATCTTCAACAGCATCCAAGGTTTATTTTGGAATACAATTCTGTTCTATTGACAGAGAGTGATGCAGCTGCATCTTAGTCTTTTAATCTGTCCAGCTCTCCTCAGACATAAACAGGTCAGCTTCAAGCTAATATCACTTTAAATTCAGTAGCTCTCTAACTTACAGGGCTGTTTCTCAGCTCAGCCTGGTTATATAGCTGCATTGCATTCTTTAACTTGGACACCAACATTAGCACCTCCATCATGATAACACTGGATTTGACATTAATATGACATATTTGATGATTTTTGGAGCTAATGAACAAAATTGATTATCCTATGCATCTTATACACACATTTAATTTGATTCAGGGAGGACCTTTCCATTGACTTCTGCCCTGTGCGCTAATTCTTATTGAATTGCAACATTTGTGCGGAAAAAAAAAACTTATTTTTCAACTTGATACTGTTTTCTATTGACTTTTTATAGTCTTTGTGAATTGTCTAGGTTTAGAGTTGCCTATTTTGGATAAGTACAGAGACCTCAAACAAGCGTGTCTTACTTTTAACAGGGTAATGGAATCTGGTATGTTTCCCTATCTGTTATAATTCCCTGCTTGTGAAATTGCATATTGCAAACTGGCTAATACGTTGCACTGGTTGCATCCTGTACTATGAAGAACCCCTCAGTATTCCCCTTAAGGTGTTTCTGTCTGTCATTATGTTGGCATGAAACTGAATTCCTTTGTAAATTTCTAATATCTAAAAGACTAAAAGATGAATTGTTAAAGTTAGTTAATTTGGCAGGTTTTTGACATAACCAAAAACACAAAAAAAAAACCCTGGTACATATTATATAATGTACTACTTAAATAATCTTGGAGTCAAACATATTGTATAAATGTCTTTAATTTAGCTATGCTTTTAGAATTATTTACTTAATATTTGAATGTTTATTCTTGCATACTTTCAATTGTTGTATACCTCATTAATTCTGAGCTGAAGTTACCCTTGGCAGAAATAAATCGGTTTTGAACTTTGATGGGAAGTGTGGATCTTCACAGTATTTACTTATTTTGCAACTTTTTTCAATTCTGTTGGGTCATAATTTGTTGTGGTGGTGCAATGTTTAGGTCATTCAGCCTCTTAGATTTGGTTTGTCCTCTCATTCACATTGTCTCTCCACAGAATCTGGTAGATCCGCTTCCAGCGCAGCCCGCAGGTTTGCCCAAAACATTCTCTGTTTGGGCTTGTCCTGGGGCCACTCTAAGTAAGTGCGCCTGGCCAGCATTGCCTTTAGCTGGTTATAATTAGAGGGTATAAGATATGTAGGCAATGGCTCTAGCAGAATGAGGATGATATTGTCTGTACCACGTGTTATAAGCTCATGGCTAGCAAAGTACAGCTCATAGTGGCACCACTCACTGTGTACAAAGTGAGAGGAGAGCACAAAGACGCAGCATCTGCTTCGTTCTATGCAACGGAGGATGTTCTCAATGATTGGTCTTCCCGGGATGAAGTCTCGCTCATGGAGACACAGCCTCAGTCTGGTCGCAGAGTCTTCGCTTTCAAGTTTGGGCAAAAGTTGACCTATAACCCAGCTGGCATTTCTTTGGCTGTAGGAGATGAAAGCATGGAAGCATACTCCTTGAAGATCTTCTGCTCGTTGCCGGGAAGTTTGGGCACGGTGCTTTGCACGGGTCCATTTCCAAATCATGCTGATATACCAAGGGATGTCTAGTTTTTTGCATATAATTAGTACAGCAATGGCTAAAATTATAGCTGGGACTATAATGGTTACTGCCAGTAGACCAGCATTGCAGGTGAGCTCAAGCAGGCTGAAGTTGTTAAGCATTGAATTTTTCCAGTATTCTGGGTAACTACATCGATATCCATCTGGCCAGTGAGCCATGGTGATCCTTTGATGCTTTGAGCCCCCCAGTGTACCCTTGTCATCAATAAGGTTGGTGAATTCTTGCAAAGGACAGGTACAGATGTAGGGATTCATACTGATATCCACTACAGTTAGATGTGAACAGGTCTTGAGAGTCTCTGTTGAAGGTGCATGCAGGAAGTTCCTACGTAGCACAAGTTTCTGCAACTTTGGATAGCCCAGACAGTCAGGAAGATCCAGTAGACGATTTGCAGTAAGATCTAGCACTGTGAGAGAGTTCAGACCAGAAATACGTACAGAAATTGCACTGATGTGGTTGTTCTGGAGGTTGAGATTGACTAGATCATTTGGCAAGCACTTAAACACAGTCTGGTCAAACTCATTAAAAGATAAATCCAAGTGGGTGATTTTTGATGGCCAAGAGCATCTACCCTGAGTTTCCTTATAAGTCAGTGAATTCTGGCTAAAGTCTACATATCTTAAAGAGCTCATTAGCTGAACTCTTGAAGTCAGTGGCATCAACTGTCTAAGGTTATTGCCCTTCAACAGCAGTATCTCCAGATTGATCAAAGTGCTACATTCCCCCTGAGGTCCTTTGAAGACTTTTTCAGTTAGGACACAGTCAGATAAATCAAGCATCTGTATCATGCTAACATCCCTTGGGCAGGTCATATGGACTATTGGTGTCTGAGCAAAAGTTAGGTTTCTTGTCGGTATATTGATGATGTAGTCATATAGTTTCTGCTGATCAAAAATGAACACAGTTACTGATGCCTGTCTAATACTGAAGGAATCTAACGTGTAGCCTTGGACCAGAGAAGAATTTCCTTTCATACTGTGAAGAGTAAGATAAGACACACTAAACTGCCGGACAGATGATAGTAAGGCCCCGCTGGTAAGAGATGTTATTACCTCCCAGGTAGTGAAGACCGAAGATAAATGTAAATGAACCGTTTGAATGTGTACTTTGTGTGCCATGAGAATTCTAAGGAAGTCCTCTGGATTGTGTAACCCCCTTAGCTCTACTTCTCTAAAGGATGTCAAAGTATCAACAATTAATGGGAGATCAAATACATTATTGGGCATTTGAACGACAATTTTTTCTGCCTTTGCATCCATGAGACTTCTGCTTTCATACAAAATCACGTTTTGAGCCTGAATGAAAAGGGTTTGGAGATGGAGTCCAGAGATATTAGCAAAGCTGCTGTTCTGAATAACGCTGGCACTCAAACCAAGCCACTGAAGTTTTGTGAGTTTGGGAAACTCACCCCCCAGTGCCATAACTGCAAACAAATTGGATGACAAGTCCAAGTACTGTAGGTTTTGTGCTTGAAGCAGATACTGTTGGTGGAATAGCATTTTCAGGCTGTTGTGGGACAGATCCAGTGTTGCCAGAAGAGGAGTGGAAATAAATGTGTCTGGGTGTATATCTTTCAGAATGTTCCAGGAGAGATTGAGAAACTGGAGCTTGGAGGTTCTGTGGAAGTCATATTTCTTCACGGTCCAAATGCGATTCTGAGAGAGATCTAGGCTTTGTGTGGATAGTGGGAGCTCAGGGGGAACAGCAGACAGGTTTCTGGAAGAGTAGTCAAGAATTAATGTCTCCATGTCCAGCAAGAAGGAAGGTGGCAAAGACACCAGGAGTACCACCAATGACAAGCAGGAGGGGAGCCTTTGAGCCTTCATTAGTGGAAGTATCTGTTAAAAGTACGTTAGACACTGAATTATAAATGTTCCTTAGGACAGCGTTTCAATCAAAGCTAGCATTGTTTAAATAATATTGATTTTCTCAGCTTTATTCCAAATTTCTGGTGTACAAATTTACATTTTGAGCCTACATTTAGAATGGGACAGCAGCTTAAAACGAACAGCAGTATTTGAATTGTATTTTAATAGTCTATAACAGGGGCCAGAGCCCTGCAGAGTTTAGATGCAATCCTATTTAAACACACCTGATACAACTAATCAAGTCCTCCAGGCTTAATTGAAAACTGCATAGTATGTGTGTTGGAGCAGGATTGGAACTAAAGGAACTGAGTTTGACACCCCTGGTCTATAGTATTTACAGAATTAATTACTGATGGATAAATGATCTAATTCACAAACTCTTGCCACATGACTACGTAACCCATTTAATTTCAGTACTGCTTTTTTGTTCCTTGGGGGAAATAGCTTTAAGAATGAGTTGAACTCTTTGTGGCTTTATATCATAAGGTTCTTTTTGCCATATTGTCTTAACATAGATAGAACCTTGTAGTAATATTTTGACCTCTCATGGGGTTTAGTAGTATTTTATTACGTTTGTTATACGCAAATTTGAGTCAGCAAATCAGTCAGCAAATTTGTCACGTGTCAACTTTTATCAGTTTAATTAAGAAAGGAATTAGATAGAACGACTTCGTACTTACCCGAGAAGAATCTGTTTTGTGGATTGTTTTGCTGTATAGTTGATGATGACTAGCAGTAGCGCAAACCACGTCGTTTTTTTAGTAAGTCACAGAGTCAAATAATGAAGTTTTCCTTCTGCTTTCTTTTTAAATGGCACTTCCTGCCACATACCCGGCAAAAGATATTTGCATGAAAACAGCTTGTTGAGGTATTGGACTCGGTATACTGTTATTACAAATAATACTCAAAATCAAGTGCAATTATCTTAATTATCTGCGATTTACTGAATATATTTTTTTTTTGTTTTGGTTTTTTTTTTTTTATATTATACCAAAGTTAAAAATAGTTTTATTTTCAAATTTTGAAAAGTAGTAAGGTTTTAACCAGTATTCACAGTATTTTACCTGTATTAACAAAAGGGCAAATCCAAACACTAGACTATTTCAGTGAAATCTGGCTGAGATACCTGTTGAAAAGAATTAACTGCAGCATGCAGCACAGTATAAAAGTACAGTGAGTTTTTTTTTAATAAGATTTAAAACATAAATTTAGTCTTATATAGTACATTATATATAATAATTGTTTAAGTATGCTGTTAGTAACCTGATTAGCAATGGTCTTAACATTTTGTTATAAAAAACAAAAAAAAATGTGTGTGTGTGTGAGCCAGGAGCCTCAGTAGCACTAAATTCCACAATTTAATGAATTTACAAACACAGATAATGATGCAGATCTGTTTGAGGACTCAAAGCTCTAAGAAAGAGAAAAAGAGAGAGAGAGAGAGCACAATCATTGTGTTTACATTTACTGAAATCAATCAGAGCTCAAACGAACATAAAAACAGCCAAAATAGGCTTTAAACATAGTGCCTTAATACAATATAAATGAGACATAAAACATTGTCTGAGTCCCCCCTCACTTTCTCTGTGTTTCTCTTCCTCTTTCTCTCTTCCCCTTT
>JAOTRN010000025.1:7993410-8006006 GCA_028566695.1 Bagroides melapterus | reverse complement strand
AAAAAAAAAAAAAAAAAAAAACACAACCACCAATAAAAAAAAAAATTTACACATATATTTTTATATAAAAACATAAATACTGGAATACAAAAAAAAAAAAAAAAAAAAAAAAAAAGGTAGAAAGGAAGTAAACAATCACACTTGCCGAACAAAGCATTGACTGCAGAAACAGCGGAAGAAAGCAAAGATTTCATCTGTAAATAAAGCTATTACGGTCTGTATAAATTAAAGCAATGTGGCAATGCTTTTATTTATTATTGTTTTAAGGAAAAATGAAATAAACAACAGTTTCGTGGCTAATACAGGAGGTTTAGTGTGCTACGTGTTTTTTTTTTTTTATTTTTTTTTTTTTTTAAGGAATTTCTGTCATTACTTTCCAACATTATACAGCTTTTTCCACAGCTTCTAGTGTTAACTAGCTTGATTTGTTGGGAGTATTCCTTAATGTTACTGGTCTAACATTATCTATCCTCTTGTATATATTTCCTAATGTTAGCTAGCTCATTTTTGTACATTTTCAAATATTACCAAGCTAGATTTGCTTGATGATATGCCCTAATTTTAGTTAAATCTTGGTACCTGGCTAGTTTTTTAGTTATCAAAATATTTTCATCATTAGCTGTTATCTATGTTCTAATGGTAACTAGCTTGTTTGTTTGGATATGTTACCTAATTTTAGCTAAATCACTTTAGGAATATAATCTAATGTTACCTGACTAGTGTAGTTTTAAGATCATTTTCCAGTATTAGCTAGCTAGGTTTTAGGCGTTATCTAAAGATAGTTAACTGGTTTTTGTTTTTTAATGTTCATTTAACCTGTTTTTGTTTTTTCAGTTTTTCTATATTTTAGATACATTGTTTTGGGAATATTTTATCAACCGGTTAGCTTTTAACATTGGAAGGTGAGTACACACTTGTTCAAAGTCATGAGAGCACCTCTTGTGCAACTGGAAAGTTTCAGCTGAGCTTGGAAGCTAGTGAATGACAGAGACGTGTGTTGGTAAAGGCTATGAAAACACTGTCTAAAATTACAGTAATGTCAACATTGCACCACAGTTAGTAAATTTAGCTTTTGAAAAAAAATTCCACTACCCAATTTGAGTTGTAGACACACTCGGAAACCAGGCAAACATTAAAAGTTAAGGCTGTTTGTTTAATAATATTGCCTTATGTAAGCTAGCTTGCTTCAGAAATTATCAGTAAAATTAGCTAGCTAACTATGTTCACAGAAATTCCTAGCTATCTTCAGCGACAGTTCCTTAATATTAGCTAGAATCTTCAAGGACAGTATCTAATATTAGCTAACTATCTTCAGGTACATTCCCTCATGTTAGCTAGCTATCTTTTTGGACATGCTTTTATATTAGCTAGCAATCTTCTTAGATATTCTTTAATGTTCGTGAGCCATCTTTAGGCACGTTCTTTAGTCTTAGCTAGCCACCTTTATTGATTTTTTTATACTACTACATCTTATACTACTTATAGTATATGAACTGTAAAGCTAACGGTGTATCTCTCTGTGTGTCTTGGATATAGAGTGGATAAATTTGTGTTCACTGAGGTGTATGTGAGCGGTGGCAGATGGTTCACTGAATACATGCTGAGACTGTGTTGTGTGTCAGGTCAGTGTTGTATGGGATATACTATAGAGCTATTTAAGTTTTATATTCAAATATTTAAGCTTCTAGAAAAAATGGACTAACAATTTTAGGTCCATCATGGCTCTTTTGCTGGTGTGTTTGTAAAGATCGTCATGTGCCTATCTGTTCCTTAAAATTTACAATAGCTAAGTACTACACACGGCAGAAAAAAAGAGCCATGATGGACCTAAAATTATCAGACGACGCTTGAGTTTTATTCACACCTTATGGGCAAGCCAAAAAAAAAAAAAAGCCCTGAAGAAACTCATGCAGACACAGGGAGAACATGTACAGAATGTCCACACAGAAAATTTGAGCTGCGAGGAGGAAAAGCTACCCGCTGTGCTGCTCTGCTGCCCCTCTCTGGATTCTGTGTGTTTTACATACAGTACTGTACTTTATCTTCTACACTCTTAGTAGCCCCATACTACCTAAAGTTAAAAAAAAAAAAAAAAAAACCCAGTGGATTCTACACCCTACACAGCGCATTGTATGTCAGACAGGAAGTGTATAGTAAGTGTACTGAATTAAAAAAATATCAAATAAAGTAGATAAATGAATTAATTAAAGCAACAATGAATAGATAGATAGATAGAAGGCTGATGTTTGGATGAATAAATGGAGATCAGGTCAGAATTAACGCAGATATAAAATGAACTGGCATCACAACAACACACCTCTTATCTCCACCTCCGTCTCCGCTGACCGTCTGCTGCTGATTGACAGCTGAATGGCCGTGTGGCTGGAGCACAGCCGCATCTGGTTTCCGTGCGATATCCTGTTGCGTCTATGCACAAGCGACTGGTGAGGTCTCTTTCTGACAATCAAAACAATGGGCTGCTACCCAAATCTGCTCTGACTTCTAAGAGAAGTGTACTATGAAGCGTAGGTTTTAAAATAGTAAAAATGACTGTAAGTTTAACTGAATCACAAAAGTGCAGCATAGTGTATGTCGCGTGTCAGGTGTGCCTTTGTACAGCTTCTAGACTGAATTTACAAGAGAAAGGTAGTTTATACTGTAAGTGAACAAAATAGGGTGTGAAATAATGTATAACCACAGTTTAGTGCGCTGTATGTCCAAGTCGCCTTTCTAATACATTATATTAAGAAAATTCATAGTCTGTTTTCAATGCTGGGCCATGACAGTAATTATCATGTACCTATTTTATGTGAGTGGTGAGGCAGAACAGAATAAACATGTGGACTAGATGTTGCACATGTAGGTTATGGAGCCATTTGGGACACAGCCATTAAATTACAGCAGAGTAAAATGAAACCACCTGGTGCACCTTTTCATTATCAGAGTGGCAGTATGCTGGCTTGGGTACAGTGCTGGTCTGATCTATTCCTTTCTTGCATATGCTTGCATGAGCTGGATCATGAGCTTCACAGTTGCGTCTGTGTGTTTTGTGACTCTCATGTTGGAGGGTAAGTGTGTAGTATTTTCTTCTCAAATTCTATTTGGGTTTTGTGTAAGACAACCAAATTGTTGCTCTAAGATCAATTAGACCCTGGTAATTGGTTTCATAACAATGGGGATGAATACTGGGGCAACACTTCTATATAATAACTTTTATTTATTTGCAGGTGTAAAATTCCAGTTAAGTCCCTTTCAGTTCCAGCTTGTAACATAAAGTTCAAAGGAGGGTGAATTCTTAAGCAAGTCACCGAATGACAACATTTTCTAGGACGACCATGACTGATGTATTCAGAGTGCGAAGATAGTGAGTGTAATTGTATGTCTGTGTGTCTTTTTGGTGTCCAGCGGCTCATGCAGCCCAAGGTCACTTTGCGCATCAACTGTTAAATGACCTTATGGAGAATTATTCGAATGCTCTGAGGCCCGTGGAAGACACAGACAAAACCCTCAATGTCACACTGCAGGTGACATTGTCTCAGATTAAAGACATGGTAAGTACACACAAATTTCTGTTACTGTATTGTTGGGGATTAGATGTTCTTAGTAACAACAACAGCAAAAAGTTTAATAGCTGTGAAATGATCTCAGGCACATTTGTATAGGTCCCCACTATATGTTTTACTGCATATCGGTTTCAATGTATGACCTAGTTCTCACAACATGGTAATATGATACCATCTCTGATGTGGTCCCTATACTTCCTCATTTCCTCTATTATGTGGCAGGCAACTTTGACACAACCTCCATAACCTGGTCCCCATGACCCAGTCCCCAAATGCAAGGTTTTCACAACACAGCCCTTTTGATACATACTTTATACTGTGGTCCTCATGACACAGTCCCCATGACAAAGTTGTGTCAAGTTCTTTATGCCATGCTTCCTAATACAAGGTAATCCTGATGACAGGATCCTGAAAACAAAGGTCCATGATCTGCTCCTGTATGACCTGGTCCTCACAATGTGGTCTCTGTGATGTGCCCTCCATGATCTGGTCAGTGACCTTGTTCAGGTGGCATGGCTTGCATTACATCAGTCTCTTGACACAGTGTCCATCAAATCCAATTGATCTCCAGGATATTGTTCAAGAAACAAGATAGAAGGAATACAAGATACAGTTAACCACCCACAAACACTTATTTGCAGTACTGATGATACTTAGTGATACAGAACCTCTGTACATCATACCAAACCTCATTCTGTTACATTTTCTACAATTATTACTTGTTAGAATGACTTGTACTAATTGAATACAAGAGCATTTGGGATACAGCTTTAAGGGTACTGGTCAACTGTGTGTCTCCATTTACAAAGTGTTTGAGAACAGTCAGATGTTACATCAGAATGATCTCTGACTCTGTCTAGCCAGGTGTTTCGCTAACCTGTTAATCTCACTCACTATTAGAAGCCATGTGTATTTGTGTGTAGGATGAGCGCAACCAAGTTCTTATAGCATACTTGTGGATAAGGCAGACATGGTATGATGCCTTCCTGAAATGGGATAAGGACGAGTACGATGGCCTTGAGGTCATCCGCATCCCCGGCAGCCTGGTGTGGAGACCCGACGTAGTACTTTACAACAAGTATGCACAATCATGAATACACATGGGTAGATCGAACCTGGCTCTGTACAGAAACACCATAACGCATATTCAGAACATAGGCTTAGTGTTGTATAAGACAAATGTCTTCTGTACTATGGTTATTCACTTTACCTTATAGTATGGTATACAAAACAATATTACACTATACTACACTATATATACTATTTTATGTTACACTATAAAAGAGCTGATGAAGATTTGCCCAGCCCAGTGGACACTAATGTTGTGTTGCGATACACCGGCGAGATCACATGGGATGCTCCAGCCATCACCAAAAGCTCATGTGTGGTGGATGTGTCTTACTTCCCTTTCGACAGTCAGCAGTGTAATCTCACCTTTGGCTCTTGGACCTATAACGGCAATCAGGTACGCATATGCGCAAACATTTTTCAAGTCTTACTCGGTAAACTTGTGGTGATGTGCATCGCACTGTTGGCAGCTGATAGACAGATTTAAAGAACAGTACCTTTCAAATTATTGACAACTATCCAACAGTTAGTTCTGGTTCATTAATTTGATTGGCTATATGTTACTGTATCAGATATAATGTAAAAATATCTTAACTATGGGTTTTGACTTAGGTGGACATCACCATGGCTATGACTAGCGGTGACCTTTCCGACCTGGTGGAGAATGTGGAATGGGAGTGTGATGGCATGCCTGCCACCAAGAATGTGATCATGTATGGCTGCTGCTCAGACCCGTACCCGGACATCACATACACACTGCTGCTACGCAGACGCTCCTCCTTCTATGTCTTCAACCTGCTGCTTCCTTGCTTCCTCATCTCCTTCCTGGCACCACTTGGCTTCTTCCTGCCTGCAGACTCAGGTGAGAAGGTCTCTCTGGGTGTCACCGTGCTGTTGGCGCTCACTGTCTTCCAGCTGGTGGTGGCTGAGAGCATGCCACCCTCCGAGAGCGTGCCGCTGATAGGTGAGCTAACAATCCTCCATGCACCCTTACACAAATGAATCTGTGAATTATTAACTGAATCTATTGAGATTCATTTAAGATTAAATTCAAATGATTCAGTGATAGAATCAATGAATGAACTTATTAATAATGTTAACTCAGGGAAATACTACATTGCAACGATGACGATGATCACGGCCTCCACCTCGCTCACCATCTTTATCATGAACATCCACTTCTGTGGTGCTGAAGCCAAACCAGTTCCCCGCTGGGCCAAAGTGCTCATCATCGGCTATATGAGCAGGATATTCTTTGTCTATGAAGTTGGAGAGAGCTGCATCTCATCTCTAACACGAAAAAAAAATGCAGACAAATGCCATACACTGAACCATCATCAGAAACCACCCAGGCAGAACCCAGAACCAACCAGGAACCCTTCAGGGCTCCCTTGCTGTCCCGAAGATGAAAAACTACCTTCCGCAAATATAACCTTTGAGGCCTGCATGTTTTGCGGGCCACATAATGATGGTTTTGCCGGAGACCCGAAGCTCATCAAGAACGTCGAGTACATTGCGAATTGCTTCCGGGAGCAGAAGTCGACTTCCTTGAAAGTGGCTGAGTGGAAGAAGGTGGCCAAGGTGATGGACAGGTTCTTCATGTGGATCTTCTTTGCAATGGTCTTCCTCATGAGCATCCTCATCATCGGCAAGTCGTCGTGACCACATAGAGCAATGTTCACACTATATAATCATTGCTTGAACGTATGTACATAGAAACACACAAACAATACACACCTGACTAAATAGAATACACATCGTTGGCTCAAATATCAAGCTCTAGAATGGTTGTTTCAAAACCAGAACTCAGCTGATGATTGGGATCAAATGCCAGATTGCAAAGGAATGTCTGAGAGTTCTCCAGAATGGATTGCATATGACTGGAGAGGAGTTCCAGATTAAAATGCACGTGATTGACTGAGAGCTCCAGAAAGGACATGTGTATGATTGGACACAAGTTCCTGAATAGAATGCTCACGATTGACTGAAAGGTCCAGAATCGATTGTGCCTATAGAATAGATTGTATTCCTTAAAAATTCACGTTTGGCTGAGAGTTCAAGATCAGAACGTGCATGTTGTAATAATCCTTTGCTTCCACTAGAGGGTAGCATCCGCTAATTCTCTAAAACTAGCCATACACGACAAACCGATGGCATATCAGTATACCATTTACCACCCGAGAACTGTTTGACTTGTTGAAGAATTCCTTATGTTAAATTCTGGAACTATATGAAATGCTATCGTTTTTTTTAAGTGAAATAAAACAAATGTTTCTGCGGGTGGACCTGCGATGGAAAGCATTTCGTCCATACTGCACGTGAGAGTGTGTTGAAGTCAGACTAAGGATTAGGGAATGCAATCGCTGAATTTTTAAACCGTTTCGCAGCATGAGGCAGAATGGCCGATTGAATCTGCAGCTTCTAGTCGCCAGTGTTTCTGAGCGAGTGTTGAATCAGCAGCTCAGGATGAAAAGCCATTTCTAAGGGAGCAACTCTCACAACGCAGAGAGCTGCTCCATCTAAATGCTTACGACTGCAATTACCCAAGCCCTTCGCTCAATCAGACCAGATTTACTTCCAAACGGCCAATGAATCCCGTCATTATACGATGGAAGGGCCACATCTGGAGCATGCTGATAGGAGATGCATGTCGACTGACCATCTTTATGAGGAAGAGAGAGAGAGAGAGAGAGAGGGAATAGTTTATGATGGGCCGCACCTTTCCTCCATGCTATTAGATCATGGCTGCGTGCAGATGAGTTTTTTTCTGACCAGAAATGGTTAAGATTTATTATTACTACAGTGTATTTTTTTTTTTTATCAATGAAATTATGAGCAGTAGGACCTTAAATTTCTACAGCAGGCTGTGAGTTTTAATCCAAAATATATATATATATACACACACACACACGCAAGCTTTTTCATGAATCCTAACTCTTCGGGTCAGAGGATTAAGTGCGTATCTATGCCTTTATTGAGATGCAGTAACAGAGAGAGCTTTTATAAGATTATACACACAGAGATGAGGGGTTTAACCACTAAGGTGCTGGTTTAGTGGTTCTTTTCTACTAATGCTTGTAATAAGGTTCAGTGCACTGTTGCTATTCAACAGAATATTGGGCTAAACAGTGAACCCAAAATGAAATCGAATGCAGAATTTAATGTAAATGCAGCTAAAATCCAATTTCACCTGGGATGCTGGTAGTGAACAGCTGGAAGTGAACAGCTTAGTCCATTGTTATACAATTGAACCTACAACAGGATTTTTTGTGTGTGTGTGCTTAGTATAGTAAAGTGAAATAACGTGCATGCATCATGTTTATCCCGAGTGTATGTTAAAAGTTTTGATCCACAAATCTAAAAGGCAAGGCCAATTTTCTGCTTTTGTCTCTATTTCATGCAGAATTTTTCTGTATATATAATTCACTAAATATTGTATTGTCTCTCTGAAAACAAAAGTACACATTAGATTTGTATATATTTTTTCTGATATTAGCTTCTTGTTTTTTTTGTTTTTTTTTTTTTATCTTGGTCTGTTTATTTGTTTGTTTGTTTATATTTGGTGGTTATCTTGACTCAGCAATGTTTGTTTTTGTATGTTTTTTGCAACAGAATCCCCATTTACTTAAACAAATTGTTGTCCGAACGTATTTGTTTAAAATATCCAATATATTTTTTTTTCATAAGTAAATTACGTTATACATACGTACTTGAATGTACGTAACATACGTATAATCTTACGTATAATCCGCCACATTCTCGAACCATCTCAGTCTTATTTGCATAACGCTATTATGTAAATGAGACCCCGCCCGCTTCTCCTTACTATTCTCTACAAACAACACCCCTTATTTGCATAGAGTTGCCATGGTAACTGGTGCTTCCCGTTCCAGCGTGCGCTGGCTCTGCAACTCTTTACTCGGTTGTAGGAATTCATTGGCGACTTTCCGCGTGAACTAAACGCGACTGGTTTGCTTCAGACATACAGCTAAAGTCATTAGGAAATATTTAAATGAACAAAAACAACTTTCCATGGCGCGGGAGAATGAAAAGACAGGCAGAGATTTAGCGGTAACAAGCGACGAAACAAGTAAAACAATGTGGATGTAATTATAAGTAAGTTCGCTTAAACATTAACGTGCAGGAGTAAGTAAACTTTAGCTTGGTGAGCTATGTGAGCATGCATACAGAGCAGTGTGAACAGATTTCTTCTGCGTGTTAGGTGAGTATAAAGCTCTGTATTTTGAAGCTTAAATATTGTGCACTTGACTCATGCGTCATTGACCTGATTTGGTCAGCATAGCCCAGTTTTTAAAGCACTTATTAAGTCATAAATCATACATATATATCAGAAATGATAAAGAATTACACTCATTATGAGCGCATTCGCTGAAACAATAACAAATCCGAAGCTCTGACTCAACTGCTGCTGTTTGACCTCTGAGATTTGTGACTAAGTCTTTATTTGCTATTGTGTCAGACTTTTATTGTTGTTATGTTTATTTAAATTATGTTTATGTTTTAGAAGGGCTAGAAAAAGAATTTTAAAGGTTTCTTCAAATGTACATATGTTGTGATTCAGTGATATTAGGAATAAAGCAGTTCAGAAGGTGCTGTTATCAGTATCATCACTTTATTTCAGGTAACACTATAATAACCTCTCATGGGTTGTATTATATACATTCACAAGCCTCAGTTTGTTAAAGGCCATATAACAGGTGGTCCCTTGTTTTTTCAATGAGCACTTAATCTTATTTTGATATATGTGTATTCTGATTCAAAGAAAACAAAGGCACCAGAATGGTGAAGCAGGGTGCTCAACGCCGTGCTTTGTCTCGCTCCTTCAACCGCTCCTCTCGAATAGAACTCTTGTCACCTTTAACTCCTTGGGCCCCTCCGTCACCCCCGACCCTGGATCATGACCCGTCACCTGTTCTGGAGTGGAATTCAGACAGCGTTCCTGACCAGGTCTTCCTGGATGCTGCCGCAATTTTCCGAAACTCACAGAAGGACAAGGTTACCTCTCAGCGGGTCATCAGCTATGGGAAGAGGTCAAAGGTAACAGCGTTGAAGGTCAAGGATGAGGTGTGGCAGCGCAAGGCCTACGAGCTGGCCTTCAGCACGCTCAAATGTAAGTAGATGCTAAAGCATCTCAATGGCTCGTCCGACTGGTTTGGTGTGAGAAAGTGATTTGAATGAACACACTTGAAGCTCTCTCTCTGTAGCTCTCTTCTTTCATCTTCCATGTGCTGTTCGATGATATCAATCTTTGTTACCATAATTTTATTGTTATATATATTTCAAAATAAAGTAGCACAAAGTCACTGGTTGCCAAGGGTTACCATCTGAATTTTTGAACAAACCCATGGTGTTTCTCAACTGCAACTCAACTGATTAATTCATGTTTAAGGTCGTTTGTGGTAGTACATGTGGATCACAGGCTGTGTGTGAGAACATATCATAAGAATGTCTAGTTCCACCATTTGGCTTGCTCTTAATGCTGAGAACAGTCTCAGGTTCTGTCAAAACTGCTCTCGGCCCTCTTGAAAGTTTTGGTAGTTTGCCTAGATAATCTGACAGTTGTAATTCACCCAAATGCAGGCAAGGACACATGGTTCAGAAACTGTTCTCTGTGTCTGAGCATTTCTTTGTGACTGCCTTGGGGTATGTTACTAATGTAGATATAAAGTGGCCAATCCTTAGGGCTGGTCTGTTCCTCATTAGATCTTCCCAAACTCCCATCATAGGCCAGTAGGTGGATTGGTATGTGCATCCATCTATACTCAATCCATCCATCCATCAATCAATCCATCCATCCATCCATCCATTCATTACATCATGTTATTTCTGTACTATATTCCGCAGCACTTGTGGAAATTTGTCGAAAGGGCCACACCTACTCTAGGATCAGGATCTCCTTACTGGAAAACCAATATGGGGAAAGTGTCCCTTAGTGCAACGCAAGCTCCACATAAATTATCAGAAGCTGCTGACAGGTTGGTTGGCCCTCAGATATTTTCACCTGTGTCTCAGGCTGTGGGCTAGGTATGCCTGTTGGGATAATCAGTACTATTCAGAATATCCTAACAAAACACCTTTTATATATATACACACACATGTTGTTATAAGAAAAGAATCAAGTTTTGGATGGCAATTTTGGTTAAGGTGACTCACAGCATGCCCCCAAGTGTTTTGTTCTTTACTTATATTCCTAATGTTTTGCCATGACCTATAATTCACCTCCTTTATCTGATTCTGAGCAGTACAGGAGGCTGCATTTATGTCTGCACAGGGGGCCTGTTGCTGCCCTGTTTGCTAATTCAGCTCTTGTAAAAATACTGTCTAAGCAGCACCTCTTCCACTGGATTCTGGAAGCTATCTCCTTGGTTATGGAAGCATCAGGATGTCACGGCTTGAGACTGAGTACATTCCAGAAAGGGGATGGGTTTGCCCTGGGACCGATTCAATAGGAATATCAATGGCCGGTGTTTACTTGTTAGCTGTTTGGGATTCATGTCATAAGTTGGTGGATTTTATTGCTTGGTTGTTGTGATGCGATCTGTCTTACATCATCTCCACATTGAAGCATGGTGGTGGGAGCACTTGTAAAGACCTGCCACAGAGAGAGAGAGAGAGAGAGAGGGAGAAAAGAAACTCAAGGAGTGGAGGTGTGTGCATGTCCATGTGCATGTGTGTGAGTGTTTGTGTGTATGTACCCAGGACAGTTTGCAGTCAAGGTGTCAATGGCTGGTTGAAACGAGTTTTGATAGGTTGATTGAGGAGAGAAGAGGGAAAAGGTTGGCGTGCCCAGGAGGAATCACATTACCGACAATGCAGCAAATCAATTTAGCCAATGATCTGCTGTCTGGGTAGCCCAAGACGAGAGGGAGCTCGAGAATACTGGAGGAGTGATAAACACACAGATAAAAGAGATTAGAAGAGGATATGGTAGAGAAGCCGAGAGAATTTGAAATAGAGGGAGGAAATGAAGGCATCCATCGAGCGCACATAGTATTAGAACAGCTTTATGCTAAATCCCCATTTCCCAGCATGCCATAATCATTAAGAAACATTGTACAAGTGAAGATTTTCCAATTCATTAATGTTACATTTTGTCCTTAATGCTAGTGCTGTTTTAAGCAACATTGAGTGTTCTGTTTATGCTATCTACAGGAATTTTACATGAATCACATCTACAAAAATGGCTTGGTCCTATTCAGGTTCATGGTAGAGTTCAGGGTTGTTATTTATCAGCTTCTCTCATTTTTTTTCCCTCTTGAAGTCAAAAAACGTTCATCTTGTTACAAAAAAACTGTGCCTCTGTCCTGAAGACTTTCCCATGGTGGAAAATCCCATGATACTCTGACACTAGAGACTTTTTCCAGATACACTACTAATAAGTCCCTTCTCACAGAAAACGTCACCATATCTATGATTAGTAAAGTTGTTTTTAATCTGGTTATATGAAGCATCTGACCTACACATCACTGTGTAAGGTGTTACTTACCCAGAAACAATAACCTTGTAGCCAAACTACTATCTGAGTTGCTTGTTTAATCAGAATTGTTCATTCAATACGAACATCTCTCTTATTATTGCACATTTATGATACCTAGTCTGGTACAATTCATGTCAGGCAGAGGGCAAAAAGGGGAGGAGCTTTGTTGTCATGAAACTGACATTATAAACCTCTTTAGATCCTGCTTAGACTACACAGTGGATATCTCTTGCAATCTGTCAAGTTTAGTGTGTGTGCGTGCGCACATATGTATGTGTGGATAATCCGGGAATCGGCGATGATGATTGGCCGCGTATCGATCCAGGCTTGTTGAACGCCAAACGCATTTAAATAAGACGACACACCTGGGAAAGGCCTAATCACCCCATCAACCCTATATCTGCTAGATCGCAGAACCATGCTCCAAAATCAATAAAGCTGTCAAACACACACACATGCACACACAG
>JAOTRN010000025.1:7936981-7949704 GCA_028566695.1 Bagroides melapterus | reverse complement strand
TGTGTGTGTGTGTGTGGAGAGCTTCTCAGGAACATGGAACTCCAAGCAGTTTCCTCTTTCTCTCTCTCTCTCTCTCTCTCACACACACACACACACACACACACACACGGCTGAGTGCTCCAGAAATAGAGCTACGAGTTCAAATCCCATGGAGCCTCCATCCCTCTGAATCTCATTCATATTGTGTGTGTGCGCGCGCGCGCATCCACTAGGAAGACATTTAAAAACCCTCTGTGCAGAAACAAGGCTCACTAACACCCAGCACGCGCTGTTCGTTCAGAACGCTGTCTACACCGCCATCTTGTGGCCAGCTCGTACACTGCACCTCTCCCTTTTCACTTCAACCGCTATGGCTTTTTTTTTTTTTTTTACTTTTTTGCACCCTAACGGATTGAAAAAAAAAAGAATGAATTAATGATAAAAGGTAAACAGAATATTAGACAACGAAACAAAACACTGCTCACTGTGAATACTTTTGTTTACATTCAGTTACATGCCAAGCTTTACCTTAGCTCTTTCCGGTTTCAGATTAATTTAGCAAAAGATGCTAATAGTAACGATCACAAAGAGGCACCAAAGAGCTCAGCTAATACACTCAAAGCTTCTTCCTAATTTCTTATTGATCTCCTCCTGTGTTCCAGTTTTGGAATCTTCTGGAACATCAGTTATGGGAAAAAAAATGCCACACATCCAAACACACATGCCATGTGCAATAGCATAAAATACAGCATCAACCAAACAAGCACCAGAATATTTAAGAATGTTGGAAATATACCATAAACAAACTTAACATAGTATTTTTCTTTAAAAACATAAAAATTCTATTAACGACATCAATATTATAGCATATACACCTGAGTGGTAATTCAATTAAAATGACATTTCTTATGATAGAAAAGGCATCATAGGGCAGCGTAACACAAACAATCTTACAGAGGCACAGGACTGGATGCAACACTTAACTAGGAAATTAAATCGCAACTGACCTGCTGTGGCCCCGCCCAACTCCCCACACACTGATGGTTGCGATTGGCTGAGAGTGGAGTAGGGTGTGGTCTACAGGGTCGATCAAGGTCAGAGTGGCATCCTGCAGCACTAACAGCATCGCTTTACCCTGAATAATAATTAAAAAAAAAAGACAGTGCCTGAGTTGTTGCTATATCTTTAAAGTCTTGTCCAGCTCTCTGTCCATCATCTTTACCTCGTCCATCTCCCCTGCGCTCTCTCTTTCTCTCCGGCGCAGCATGTGTGCGTAGGACTGCGTGTTCGGTTGTTGGAGGAGTCGGATGCAGTCGCTGATGACAACGCTGCCAGACACCATTTCGGCCTCACAAACTTCCATCCAGCCGAGAGAGCGCACACGAAACACCTGTCTCACACACACACACACACACACACACACACACACACGTTGTACATCCCATAATTTGTCCCTCGCTTCAATCTTTTCCTTTTTTCCCTTTCCACTTCTTTCCTCTTTCTTTTCCTCCTCTTTCTTTTCCTCTCCCTTTTCCTTTCCCTGTCTTTTCTCCTGTCTTACCTTTAATTTTTCCTTTCTCTTTTTATATCTCATTTCTCATCCCTTTTGTCTCCTCTTTACAACCTTTCTTTTACTTCTCTTCAGTTCCTGCAATGTTTCTCCCTCCTTTTTCCTTCTCCTTGTCACTTTCTTCATGTATCTCTTCCATTCTTCCTCATCTTTCTCTCTTCCATTGTTCTTCATGTTTAATACCAGCAGGTGGCAGCAAACCATCTTAACGTCAATGTTACAGTTCACTTCTGCAACCACGTGATGGCGCTATGAGTAATGATTAACAATAGAATTATAATAACCCATTTTATAGATGAACACACTCACGTGCGTCTCAAAGTCATTGATAGGGATCACTGTATCAGCAGGAGGAGGTGGAACCTTAGCTCTGGGAGAGAGAAAGAGAGAAAGAGAGAGAGAGAGAAAGAGAGAGAGAGAGAGAGATCAGACGAAAGAGAGCAAAGAAGGAAAGAGAAAGAAAAAATGATAAATTTTCATAGAGTGGCAGAAAAGACAAACAAATAAGTCAATGACTTCCTTATTCCTCTCCTCCCCTTATCCTTCTTTCTCCCACCTTACATCCTCTTCTCTTACTATCTCTTTCTCAACCTCCTTCCTACATTTCATTTCTTTTTACTTCCCTCATCTGTTACCCATCTCTTTTTCCACTCCAATCCCCTTTCTTCCTATTTTTTCCTTCTTTCTCTTTGTATTATACTATTTCCTATCATCCTTCCTCTTCCTTTTTTTTTATTCCGTATCACATTAAAACTGAACAGAAAGTACAATGTACACACCTGGTGTATCTCAGGTTTACGTAGCTGTATGGCATGCAGCGAGCCCCAGCACACTCTTGCTCCTGCTGCTCCTCTCCTCTCGCTCTCTCACTCTGTCTGGAGTCAGAAGGGGCGGCGGTCTCCTTCAGGTCCTGTAGGAAGTGCAGTGAACCTTAATCGCTTATATGTGAGGCAACCATAGAAATAGAAAAGGAACGGGTGGGTAGGTGGGGGGATGAATTTATAATGGTTTTATGAATGGATGGACAGATGGATGGATGGAATTGTTGGTGGGGGGTGGATGGATGGATGGATGGATGCATGGTAAGATAGATGGATGGGTGGGGGTGGAGGGGGAGGTGGGGGATGAATAGATGGGTGGGTGGCTTTTATGGATGGATAATGGATGGACAGATGGGTAGGTAGATGGATAGATGGTGGATGGATGTGGGGATAAATGAGTGGTTGGACTGATGGACAGGTGAGATGGTGGTTGGATGGATGGGTGGATGAAATGGTAGACAGACTGCCAGACAGACAGACAAAAGCCATAATGGGCAAGATGATGGGAAAGAAGTTTAGACAGATGAACAAATGGATAAAGAGGTAGATGAACGCTTGCATGTGGATATCTAAAGAATGTGTTAGTGAAATGTTGACATTTTCCTCTCATATATAATTCTTGAAAATAAATTAATAAATAAACAAACCCTACAAGTTAATCGTTCCCATTTTTCCTGAAGTCAGAGTAAATCACGCTTTGCTCGAAAATCCATTCACTATTTTCCATATTTCTTACACAATCTCACACAGCAGCTGCATTAATATTAAATTACTAAGTGCTTTCACGCTTTTACCGAGCCCCCCATCCACCCCGCCACCAACCGATATCATTTCCCATTACGTCATCTCTCCGTTCATTCATCCTTCCCTCGAAGACATGACTCACAATAACAGCTCCAGTCAATAGCGTGGGGCTTTAATGACTGCCGCACTTATCGTCTTGTATCCTGCCGGACATGACTGACTCGTGGTCCTGAAAATTTATACACACTCTGCATTGCAGATCTGATGGGTTTAACATCCTGAGTGAATCCTTTGCCATAATCACAAACACACACTACGTTTTGTTTGCAAGTTCTACGAAAGGCTTCATTTTAGAGTAAAGCATCATGAAGAAAGCTATGAACTGCATGTGTCAGTTATGAATTATTCTTTAACATGTAAAGGCTTAAAAAAAACAACAACAAAAAACATTACATAAGAAAGAAAGAAAAAGATTGTAACTGGGAGGAAAGCTCTCATTAGGGAACAGCCAGATATTGAGAGTGAGTGAGTGAGTGAGTGTGTGTGTGTGTGAGAGAGACACACAGAGAGAGCGAGAGAGAGAGAGAGAGAGAAAGAAACTGGGAGGAAAGCTCTCAGGAATGAACAGACAGACAGTCATGTGAGGAGAAAGAAAGTGTGTGTGTGTGCGCGTGTGTGTGTGCGTGTGTGTTACCTGGTAGTTGTTATTAAAGAAGCTGCCTGTGGTCGCTTCATAGCAGAGTGATGATGAGGGTGAAGAGGCAGCAGATGAAGGCACAGGCTCCACAGAACTGTCCGACACAATACTACTAGGCCTCTACACACACACACACACACACACACACACACACACACACACACACACACACACACACACACACACACACACACACACACGCGCGCGTCACATCATTATATATTAAATTCATATCATTTACTGATACAAATACGATTAGAGACTGACCACACCCTTCTCACCCTCAGCTATAATGTTTTGTGTGTGTGTGGGTGTGTGTACCTCACACTGAGTCTTAGATGAGGGAACACACAGCGAGCTTCCCCCACCATCCTGGTTCTGTTTGCCATCAGTTACTGGTTGGTCCTGTTGCGTGTTGCTGTGCCACAGATAAACATCAGACGCCACATCATCCTCCTTCTGCCAAACAGGGGGCAGCGCTGAGTCACTGCATGGACCTGCAAGCCGACACACATGCAGAATAAACACACGCCTATAGCATATCTATATATACCCTCACACACACGCACACCGATGTGTTGCCCTGGTAACATCATTTGGATTTAAAGATAAAGACTAGATTTAGCACAAGAGTCAGAATCACACACACACACTTGATAGGGAATAGGCACAGATATTCCAAGTGCTTGCGTGATAAGAGAGAGGTGATGAGAAATGGACGTAGGATGTGTGAAATGAATCAGGAGCAAACTGTCTAGTGTTCAAGGAATCCTTACATGAAATGATAGCTGTGGTAAACTGATGGACAAGAAAAAGATGGATAGAATGAGGGGTGGAGAGACGTATAGATACATGGGTGGACATATGAACGGACATGCAGCTCGATAGACGAATGACCAGATGGACATGCGGTTACTGGACGGACGGACAGACGTATAACAAACTCACCTGTTTCCTGTGGTGTCTCTAAAGATGGACTCTCCTGAGACAGAGTTGTCCAACTTGAATCGTCATCCTCGTCCTCTTCTTCCACCTCTATCTGTTTGTCTTTTTGATGTGCCACCACGAGTGGGGCCATGGGCAGGGAATTCGGTGGGACCAGAGACCGGGCTAAAGGCAGGGAAGTGGGTGGAGTCTCTTTTCTTTCACCTACAAACTGTGGATTTGGCATAACCTTCGGCCCACTGTCTTTGCCACCGTCTTCCTTCGTACACTTCACAGGAGTGTGGGCGGGGCTCAGGTGAGTATGCGCAGGGCTCTGGTGCTCTTCCTCTTCTTCGTTGGCCAGGAGCAGCAGGTGATTCTGAGGGAGTGTTAGATGAGCCTCCACTCGATTTTCTTTGGCCCAGTTTTGGAGCTCCAGCTTGGGCATACACGGTTTCTGTTCATCTGGTGTCTGGATTTCTTTTGCAGGAGATTCTTCTTCTTCTTCTTCTTCTCTGTGATATTCCAAAAAACTTTTTGTCCTTCGTCTAAAAGGCACGTTCTTTTCAGCATCTTTGGCATAGGTATCTGGCCAATCACGTCCGCACTCAGCTGTGATGTCATTGCGGTTTGTGTCCTTTCTACTCAGGTCGAATTGTGTCTCCTTTAGCTGGAGATTGGTGCCATTTTTTGCCAGTTTGGGATTGGATGGTGAGAAGGACAGAGAAAAAGAACACAGGGAAGAGGAAGAGGCAGATTTAGTGGGAACGGGTTTAACCCTTCCAGGGGCAGCACTTCCATCCTGCCCCATAGCATTCTGCAAGTTAGCCAGCGCATATTTCTGGCGGTTCTTTGGGGGAACAGCAGAACCCTGTGTATCTACAGAGACGCCTCCTCTAGTGATGTCACGGCCCAGTTGTTGATTGAGAGATGAGCGGAGATTGAGGGATGTGGGCGGGGTTACTAAAGGGCTGCCACGATTGGTTGACTCTAATGTAGAGGCGCTGCGTCTGAGGGCAGGTTTGTGCAGCGACATCCTTGTCTGGTTGGCTAGATTTGAGGATTAAAAAAAAAAAAAAAAAAAAAAAAAAAAAAAAAAAAAAAAAAAAAAAAGAGAGATTTAAATTTATTTTGTATGTTACCCTAACCACTAGTTAGGGTTCCTTTGTAATATGAGACATTTCAAACCATTTTGATGTTTTTGACCATCCAAAAGTAATCAGTCATACATATGCACAAATTTAAGCACAGTCCATAATCTTTATGGTTTTTGACTGGATTTTATTATTTTGGGATGTGGGGCCAAATAGATGACTTGTAAGTCTAAGGGGTGTGGCCAAGTAGACAAATACCAGTCTGAAATGGGTGGGGCCAAATACCATGCATTGGTACAGTACAGTATGCAAAATAGGCTAGGTAACTAAATTTTTCAGAATTTATATTGCTATTTCAGTTTTCTTAATTTATTTTGGAAAAGTTATATCATAAATGTAAAGCTCTCCATAGTGACATGGCTGATTTCAAGGGTGTGGCATGTTTTGTGGCACGTTTTTACAATTTTACCTCAGGTGAGTTTTGTGCACTGTTTTATCTATTTATTTCCAAAAGGAACAACATAGAGACGCAAGTGTGTGTACGCGTGGGATAAAAAGGCTCAGTTACTGTTTACCTCTTAAAAGACCGTCTAGTCAGCAAACCACCTAAAGTATGATCCCAAACACATACATCTACCTACACACGCACACACGCACGCACACACAGTATATACATAAAATATCTGTGATCCATGCTGGTGGAAAGTGTGTTAGCAGCAGATGTGAATCAAGACAAGCTTATTTCAAGGTGATGAGACAGCACTACTGCAGCAGCATTGTCCTAACCCCTATAAACAGTGCGTGCACATATACACACACACACACAATCTGCAGAGTTTCGATGATCCTTATTAAAGTTTATTAGCATTATTAGCATCGCCAGACTTGACGCAACTGGCTTCACCACTAATCGTTCTTTTTCACTTCTTCAGCCCATTGTAGCACTAATTATCATACATTTATGGCAGTTTAACACTAGCAAAGCTAGATAAAAAAAATAATAAGATTTGCAATAAATTAAAACTTAAAATTTGGTAGCTACTGAGTTTGCTTCATGAACTAGCCACAGCTAGATTCCATCTGTCTTCACTGCTAGACAAACCTGAGCATTTTTCAGATCTTGGTATTTTGCTGGATGATTACCAGTACACGTTTTCATCAGCAGTTCACTGAGACGACAGGGAGGATGTGTGTCATAACTGGACCGATCCTTTCTCTAATGCACCCATTCAACCTGGAATTGTTTATATGTTGATGTTTATACATTTTTGGAAAATTGTTTTCTTTTGTTCTGTTTATTTCAGGAGCAATTCCCTTGCTGAGGGAATATTTTTTATGGTGATAGTTGTAGAAATAACTGTAGTTATTTTGCATACATTCCTCAATATTAAATTTAACCATCATATAACTAAATAATAATATAATAAAATATACTATAAACATGTATTAATTTTTAACAATTTGAATGAATTGATAGTATTCCAAACAGTATAAAAATTCCAGAATTCTATAATATTTAATGCATAATGAAACATCACCAACATGCAGCAATGGTCTCCTTCTGGTAGACCAGGCACAGGATCCGGCTTTCTCATTGCCCCGGCTCAGATTGGATTCCCGGGCAGGGAGCTAACCCAGACACTGGAGAGCTAACTCTCAGTGCCAGTTCCAAGCCCAGATAAAATGGGAAGGTTGCGTCAGGAAGGGCATCTGGCATAAAACCTGTGCCAAATCAAATGTGATCCACTGTGGTGACCCCAAACAGGAAGCAGCCAAAAGAACAACAACCACCACCAAAATGCAGCATGGTGACGGTAGTGACATTCTTCAGGACTGCTTTTCTTCAAGCTTTTATCAAGGTATAAACACCATCTGTAACACCATCACCTTCAGGTATCTGCTAGTAAGATGAAAATATTCAACATGACAATGACCCAGAGCGTACATCCGAATCAACAATGGAACAGCTTAACAACAAAAAAAAATTTTGCAGACCAAAAAATTTTCCAGACCAAACAAAATCTGTGGGGTGAAAAAACCTGAAATGAGCTACACACAGGAAACTACAATTTGATGCCCCCCTCTTCCCCTCCCATTAATATGTACATGTAATTTCACACTGAGGGTGGAAGAAGCCTCATTTATTCATACTACACACTACGTTCACGGTTTGCTTTTTTTTTTTTCTTTCAATTTATGCATTACAAAGCATTTGAAAGATGAGAGCTCTAGACAGATCTAATCTATTTATAAGCACCAATGTCCACTTCCTGTAAGTACATCAATAGCCTGTACTGTAAGCTAGGTTCAGTCCAGGATGGCATATAAAAACGGCGTTTAAATTACAACAAATACTTAAAACTAAAAAGGTTTGCTCGAGATGAAGTCCAAATTAATTTGTATGTGCATGTTTTTGTTGCTGGATGTAATAAATCTTGGACCGCTTTGGGAGGAGACGGATAATTGGTCTGAATTTTAGCTTCCGGTGGCCGTTTAATGCCATTAAACCAATACAGAGACACAGGACGCCATTTAACAACCGCTAGAAGGGCAAAAATCTTGCTGCAACTCTAAAAGTTGTCTGATATTATCTCTGTTAGTAACAGACATCTTCCATAAAAAAATATATTATTGTTCTACGTTAAAGCAAATCTTTAATGTCTTGGAAAACAAGTAATGCAATGCACGCAATTATCTTCAAACCAAAACAACGAAGATGAAGATCAGTGAAGATCGATTAACGCTTAGTTAAAGATACATTGTGATATTTTCCACGAGCAAAACACTCGTGCGGTTTTTAGGAAAAGAATCGAGTCATTGGAGTGAGTCACGTGGCCTGACGCTAAGTTAGCAGCCTCCACCTAATTAATTTCCTATAACAGCTCTTTATAACGTGGTTGATTAATCTTAAACAACAGCAGTTGACCAACAAGCGCAAAAAAGTTTTTTTGCAGCACGAGGTCATGAATTTTACAACTTAAGTTATGTTTCGTGCTGCTGAAAAAAAAAAGTTGCGTTGTTTAAACGTCCACCAAACAAGCTAGCTCATGTTATCACTTACGACCACACCGTCTTCTTGCTTTCTTTAATTCTCTCCTGAAAACCTGGCACTGGAAATCCCTTACAACAAAAACAAAAAAAAAAATCACTGAAACAACAATTAAACACGCTATTATTCTGCTTATTTTTAAGCATACACGTTTCGGAGTACGTCGTTAATATAGAACACGTTAACTCTTACAGCCAAAACGACAGTCAGAGCTGCTAGCCAATCAGAAGCAAGGATTTGTAATGGCAGTAGAAATGCTAAATTTATGTAATTTTGTAATGTAATTATGTATGTTTTATGAGTTTAGTGAAGTACAACAAACAAAAAAAGCATAAAATTATAAATAAAATAAAATCTTAAATTGAAATAAAAAATAAATCAATAATTATCAAATCAATAATCTGTTTTGCATCATTTTTTATCGTTTTATTTATTAGCAAAATTGTAGTGGCATTATTATTATTATTATTATATTTAGGTGTAAGCCAGGGTCTTCCATCTTGCAAATCACAGTATTGCTAATTGCAACTATTATCACATGATTATATCGTGCATGCCTACACAACATACTACACACAACACACACACCCGTATCAGCTGCGATCTGACTGGCATTTTCCATGAATCTGCAGGCCCGTCTGTTGCACTTCACACTAAAGCATGACACAGCAATAAGGAGGGGGAAAATCACACACGTATATATACACAAACACACACATACACCAAAATCTCGCACGTGCATATTTCCAACTCCGACTAATTATTATTTAAACGAGTGTTTGTTTTTGTTTTGTTTTTTTTTTACAGCAGGAAGCATCACACAGCATCATCAATTGCAGAAAGTTGTCGTATATAAGGCACCGGGCGCTGCCCTGTGCTCCTGCCACAGCCTGGCATCACCCCCTTGTGCACATCAGCAACATGTTTCAGCTGAAAAAACACTCACCTCCGTCCAACACTGTGACACGGTGAAGCTATCAGTCCCCTCAAAATAATCTCGTAATAGCGCGAACTGCAGTGTTATGTGTGTGTGCTTTTCAAGCCAGTTTCCTCCGCTATCCGTCATCAGAGTTTCTCTCCTCCCTCAACACCGCCACTCTGCTTATTGTGGCAGGCCATCGGAGCCACACACACCGGAAAACAAACCTCACTACGTCATACAAGTCAAGTCAAGTCAAGAAGCTGGTATTGTCATTTCAACCATATATATGTTATGCAGTACACAGTGAAATGAGACAATGTTTCTCCAGTACCATGGTGCTACATAGAACAAAACAAAACAGACCTACATAGAACAACACAGGACAACTAAGGACATAAATTAAGTTGGTCCTAGCCACATAAAGTGTATCTGTGCAACCTAGTGCAAACAGAGCAAGACAAAAGACAATACACTACAGACAATACACAAAAACAGAGCTGACCAGTGTACATACTATTTACACTACAGTATATGTGCAAAAATACAGCAATTAACACTTAATTATAGCAGCATTTTTATGAGGTGTGGTAGTGAGTTGTGCAAAAACCGAAGCTGATAAATTTGGTGCTCTTGACAATCTCTACAGAGGATCCATTATGTCCAGAGAAGAGTGGTCGCTCTGTGCTCTCCTGAAGGCAACAAACTTCTCTTTATTTTTTTTCAACATTCAGAGACAGGTTGTTGGCTGTTAGAGACAGGTTTTACAGATACTTACAGGACTCAGGTCTTACAGATACCCAACAACAATAATCTAAAATAAAACTGGTTAAAATTATGTTATAATGTAATATTTTTATATTGTTGTTATGTTGTAAATTTCAGTGAATTAGCTAGCTAGCTACAACATGTACAGTGTTGTTAAATAAATTGCACCATATCATCCTTCCTCAGTCTAATTATGTTTTTTATTTATTTATTTATTTTTACCCTCATTGACTTCATTCTTCATGCAATTCTACTAAAAACTCATTCCTGTAACAAATCATAGCTCAGCTCTAGGCAGTTTCCTACACTGAAAACACGGGTATAAATTTGCGGTGTTTATGAACCTTTTGGCATTCCGTAGCGAAGAAGCGCACCCTGATGCTCGCTCCCGAAGACACCAATCAGCGCGCCGAGCGCAGAGCGCGCGCACAGCTGAGCGGATGACATCATCGAGTTAAATCGCTGCATGAACGTGTTTAACGTCTGATCTGATATCTGTATTTTGAGAAATGAGTTTAAATCAATTTCTCCGACTTGTTGCATTCAAGGACCCTTTCCAAATTCTTAAGTAATAATAATAATAAAAAACAGTTATATTTTAGAGTGATTAATTATTTAATTAGGCAGAATGTGTTCTTTCATTCTTCCGTCTTATTATATCTTAATATTTCATGCCTATTATAACATTAAAACATCAAACATCAAAAATTATTTGACTGTAACTTCATATTATTAGCAGCTTTTACAATTACACGGAGTCCACTGGTAGAAAAAGTTCCTTTATTTTCCATTAAACTTTAAATTGTGCATCAAACAGGTCACAGAGCTTAATATGGACATGGTCACAGTAAACAATACAAAGAAACTAGCATTCAGAGAACTAGAAAAACTCATTATGTGTTTAATAATGCAATCAATGTGCGCTTAAGTGGTTTTGTTTTTCAAGGCACGTTATATAAAGCATATATATTTTGGCTTATACTTAACATTCCATTAATGTAAGTTAAAGCTAAGTGCAAATCTATTGTTGAAGTCAAAGTCGACGTGTAGGTAGGAGGTGTGGCCTAAAGTCTTGAAGGAGGGATTGTGTCGTACAAATTATACCACAAAGAAGGCGCGTCCCAAATCACGTAACCGTTATGCGCTATTTTGTGCCGTTGTGTAGTAAAAACAAAATAGCGTATGGTGTGTTCACTTCTAAAATTATGAACTTATTCAAACAGATACTTCTTGTATCAGAAAAGGGGCGGGGCTACCAGACACTGGGGCTGGATGAGAAAAATGCCATTTAAATTAGTCCATGATTGATGTATTTGCATATTCTCGGACGATTTTTATTTCACATGCTAGATGCTGCAGTATACAGTGTATACAATGTAGTAGGTCATTTGGGACACAGCATTAGATTTGGTTCCTAGTTGCTTCAGTGACTAACTACTGTAATAACGTAGAAATGGTGTACACTCCATCGATCACAGCGCTTGAGTAAAAGGAGTCTGTCAGGCAAAGACAAACTACTTTTTATTTTTTTCATCACTGACTCCTTCTCCTTCCTCTCCTCACCTCCAGTCAGAGTGTGTAACACCTACTACGTTTACACAAGGACGGAATATAATTCTGGCTTGACAGTGATGCTTAAATTCAAACAACCTCAAGCTCTCATATGAGAAAAATATAGCAAAGGCCCTCACAGGTCCAGAATACAATCTATAAAATGAAAACGGAACTAATAAAATAACACAGCTACTCGTTCCTCACCCAATAGCAATGCCTGAAACATGCTCAACTCTGATTGGCTGAGGATGTTCCGCAAAAGCTGCACCATCAGCATTACCGCAGCTCCATCAGGTTGTTGTTGTGCGCTCAGTATCAATCCTTGATTGACAATTTGTGTGCGTGTGGGTTATCCCACCCCTATAATCCAGCCCCCACTTCTACAGTCAGCATTGAGTGTGTGAGCAGTAAAAGGGGGCGGGGCTATGAGGCTGCCCGTGCTCTGCGAATGAGGAAGTGGCTGAGTCTGTTGCTTTGTTTCCGGCGCTATAGAGCACACGGGGCTCGACGGAAGACGATCCAGGACCGAAAGACAAGGAGCGGAACGTATAGAGCGCAGGACTGGAGAGAGAGAGAGAGAGAGAGAGAGAGAGAGAGAGAGAGA
>JAOTRN010000025.1:7709174-7722045 GCA_028566695.1 Bagroides melapterus | reverse complement strand
TCTCTCTCTCTCTCTCTCTCTCTCACACACACACACACACCTTTTAAGAATGGTGCCCTTCATAAAGCCCTGGATAAGCTATTCATCCATTCATAAGCATTGTATGTTGCATTTTTTTTTTATAGCAAAGGTGGAGAAGTTAAAAACTTGTATTTAGAAGCTCTGTGACTTTGCCTCTACTCCATTTTAGATTGAAAAAGCAAGTATATACACCTTTAGAAGTCCCATTAAACAGAATTAGGGATATAAAAATATGATGTGATTGAGAGGTTTACTAAAAGGAAGGGAAACTTCTCCAGGTTGTCCTCTTTTTTTTTTTTTTTTTTTAAAGAAGGCATTAAAACCAACTTAACAATATACCAACAAGCTGTTTGGACTCCTTCCATGGAAGAAGCCGTTCCTAAGACCAATAGAGTGTCTGTATGTAAATTAGATAAGCCAGGATAGGTTGATAAGCAGTGCATCAATGATGTTTTAAAAGCTGTTTTGTGGTTGTTTGTAGGTTCTTGGGGGTTTTTGTGAAGACAAATACTGAATTCACCTCAAAACCTGTTCGTGTCTAGCAGGAGGTTCTGGCTTGACTATTGATAGGGCTTAAGAAAAAAAAAACCTGTAAAGCATAGGCGAAAGTTTATGGACCTAATCATCACACCCACGTGTAGACTTTAGATTCCTCTGGGTTTCCTGATTTCTTCCCACAAATATATTGATAGGTAGACTGGCTACACTGAAATGTTCTAATGTGTGTCCCTATGATGGGCCGTGTCCTTTGCCCCAGTGATCCTGGGATAGGTTTGGATCCATCGTGGCCATAATCAGGATAAAGCAGCTCCCGAAGATGTAAAGACGAATCTCCCAGCTTCTTTCAAATGGACCGATAATTCTGTTCGTACACAACCACTGCCGTCAAACACGAACCGACTCAAGGAGATCAGCCTGCTTCAGCAGTAAAGCAAATATGTTTATTAAGCACTTTAATATACGTCAGAAAAAAAAAGTCGCCTTAATATAATACAAGAAAATAAAAAAGAAGTGAAGTTTAAATGTACATGGTCAAGCTATTTACAATCTCCAATCTCACACTTCTTTCATCAGACCCCGAGGCTGAGATATTACACAGACTAGACAGACAGACAGACAGACATGCAGGGTGAAGGAACAGAAAATATAATGAAACAACACTGCAGGTCAACAGATGGCTTAACATTTCTGAATACTGTCGAGAATTTCTTTTTCAAAAGATTCTCTCTCTCTCTCTCTATTTCTCTCTCACTTTACCTTCGTTTGAAAGGCCCTTGTTCAGACATCCTGAGCTTTCAAAGGTCTTTTATTATTATTGTCTATTATTATTACCTTTCTTTTATTCTTCAGCTCTCACTGCCAGCAGCGTAAAACGAAGCGCTACATACACTCGCATGACTCGTACAGATTCACTCGCTCTCCCGTTACTGTTTCGACTTTGGCATGATGAGAACATATTTCAGATGATGCCCTGAAACCCAAACTATGGATTATTTTGATATGTTAATAGACAAAAAATTTCCAGCCTCTTTGCCATGTTTATTTTTCAACATTTTTCTATTTCATCAGCCTTAGCGTAATGATACAGAATTGTCTCGTTGACGGTTGAAGCCGAGACAAACGAGTTTTTAAAATTCAATTTTAAATAGGCTTACTGTATTTTTCATACTATAAGACACATTTATTTGAGGAAATAAAATCTATATGTTCCTTTCTGTAATAAAGTGGTGAACCAGGTGGTAAAAACCTGAAATTAGTGTCTGGTGTACAGTGTTTATTTCTTTAGGTTTGCATTGTAACTATGAGGCTAACAGTGCTAAATATGGAATGATGATTTCATCAACCAGTTCTTCACAGATTTTAGCGATATGTTTTAGGTCATAGTATGACAATAAACAAAACTTTTAAATTATTAACATTAACGTTCTTGTTTAAGTCCAGAGTATGTTGCAGATTCTTTCAAATAAATTCATGAAGAAAAGTAAATGTAGCGGTTATTTAGAGTTAATGTAATCAGGCGTGGACAAAACGCTAGCCCAGGCACTGAACCTATGGACAAGTAGGTTCAACAACCAGAGAAAGAAATAAGACTTTTCTTGCCTAACAGGATACCATATGAGGTGGGCAATATGGGCATCAAAGCAAAGCAAAACAAAATGGTAATTTGTGCTTGCCATGATGATGTGTTTAAATAAATTCACTTCATTTATTAGTTGGATTTTGTATACCATGTTATGTGGTTGTACAGTGTACACTCTCAAAGAAAGTGTCTTATAGTCTGGAAAATTGTCTGGGGGCAGGGGGGGACTGCGGGGTGTGGAGGGGTGGGTTGGAAATTGAACCTACAGTCAATTTTTTTATTACACAAAACCTTTTTTTTTTTAACTATAGATAGCACCAAATTCTGTTTATGTTTAAATATGACTGTAAAATAATGTAACTTAATAATAAATGGTAAAAAAAAAAAAAAAAAAAGGTCCCACAGGGACTAAATAAAAATACAAGGCAGAGTCACATAAACCCTTCCCCCTCAGGGCATTGGTAATACAACAAAAAAACACTATTAAAAAAAAATAAGACAACAATGTAGATGAGAAAGTTGAGAAATAATCGTAAATAAGCAAATAAAACCTGCACAGCACCATGAAATAGTATGACAACTAAAAGTGGCATTTTGGTTTTTTTTTTTCCAAAATAAATACACAGAACGTGAGTAAGTTGTATCTGCCATTACTAATAAATGCATACTGACTGACTTTGTTAAAGAACAGCAAGATTCATAAAGAGTAATGGAGGGTTTGTTTGATTTTTTTTTTTTCTTTTTTAAACCAGAGGTGATTATTGATATTTTCCTTGATCAGCTAATACATTTGATTGTTTTATACAGGCAGAACAGTGAAACAGTGAACCAATTTTGTTGATTAAAAATGAAAACAACAAACAAAAACTAAATAAGACAATAAAAAAAAAAAACCAAGCACCATAACAATAAAGGATAGCAGAAAACCAAGCTTAAGTGATTAGATTTTTTTTCTCGTTGCAGAAAAAATAAAAAAAGTGCATAAATGGTTTATTAAATAGCAATACATTAAATTAAAATGATGGTGTGCATGAATATGAGTAGGCTGTAACATCGGTAGGCACATAGATATTCATTTCATATTATTTACCATATGCTGCAATCAGGATATTTTCCACAGTATTTTTTCTTCCGCCTTCTTTTTATACTGGTTGAGGTGTTTTACTGAGGGCTGAGTAGCAATGGTTTCTGGGAACACGTTTATATACTGCAGGACTTAAGTGCCGATCTGGGATCAGTTCCTTTCTGATCATTTCATGTTGTATTCGACTTTATTAGGACATATAAAATCTGATTCTAGATCAAGCACTTTCAATCTGAGAATTTTCCTACATACAAACCCTGATATATATTTTTCTCGATGAAAACAGCTGCTTTGGCACATTCTCCATAACATCTGGCTCTGGATGTGGGTTTCAGTTTAAGATGCCTGAAACAAAATCGTTTCAGTTAATATTCGGTTGGAAAAATGTTTTCTTAGAACATTTTTAGGAAAAAAGAAAATTCTACTACAGTACATTCAGTGGCTGCATAGTTGACTAAAAACCAATTACCCTGTAGACTGACAATGGTCAGGTCTATATACTGTAGTCCAAACAGTAGAAGTGTGGACAACACTAAACTCTTATATAAAATAGTTTAAGTCAAGTAATTGCACTTACCAGTTATAATGGTGTCTCTTTCTTGTAGTTAAACCCAGGGTCTGATCCTTCAATCTGCAGTTTCAGAGCTTGTTTAAGGCTTAATTCAGACTCCCCTAATGGGTAGTTGTCAAGAACTTCCTGATGTCTCCTGTTATGCACAGTTCTGGGTACTGAGACTCTCCCTAAATAGACTTGATTTCCCTGTAGGTGATAGTTAGGGTTGGTCATAATCCCATTTCTTTTCTTCTCAGCGCAACTCTGCTGTTGTATATAATATGGCTCCTGTGATTGGCTTGAGTCCAGAGTGTTGGAGCCACCTAGCACAATCTTGCAATGAGGATCCTTTACTGCAAAGTTTGAGACTGGCTTGTTGAGAGCAACTCGTTTATCAAATTGAGTCATCTCATATTCCAAAACCTGACCATGTGGAAGGGCACCACTGTTTTTAGATTTTTTCTTATCTCCAGATCCTTCCTTTCTTGTGCAATAGTTTGTCCCATTCCCACTCTTTCCTCCTTTAGAGGACTTCAGACCTGGTTTCACTTGACTCCAGTCATATTCACTGGTAGGAGATGCAGGCTGTGGGCCGATGGACTTTGTGGTCGAAGTAGGGGAAACTATAGACTGTCTGCTACGACTTCGAGGCAGAGAGTGCTGCTGTATTTGCTCTGTGAAGCTAAGTCCATGGAAACTATCTATGGGCACTGTCTGAGCTGTTGAGGTGGAAGAAGTAGTCCGCAGTGATGAATTCTTTGAGCTTTTCAGGGAATTATTGGAAAGGGAGGATTTCTGTCTGTCCACTGTGGAGTCTGGAGATTCAGAGGGGGAGCTGAAAGCATGAACGGGTCCGTTAGATAAACCTCGACCAGATGGTTGAACATCTCCAGCTCCTGTACTGCCAGAACTACTGGATTTTATAGTAAGTGACTGCATCTTTCCTGTAACTGCCAGTGGGGTCTTCTGCTCCATAGTATGTATAGGTGATGGATTGCAACCATTCAGACTAGTGGCACCATATTTCTCTAGAAGCTTGATGATCATTGAGTGGCCTCCTTTGGCTGCCACCCTCATGGCAGTACGACCAAACTGGTCTGCATGGTTTGGATCTGCGCCATGCTCAAGAAGAATCCGTACTACATCAATGTGACCTTCTTGAGCAGCAATGCCAAGTGCGGTGGCTCCCTGATTGCAAGTGTGATCAACATGAGTGCCATTGTCAATCAAAAACTGGACAACTTTCGTGTGACCTTGCCATGCAGCAGACTGAAGAGCAGATCGCTTTTCATTGTCGCAAGAATTCACATCTGCATGGTAGCTAATCAGCAACCTCACCATTTCTACATGACCTTGCCAACAGGAAACATGAAGGGCTGTCCTGCCCTCAGTATCACTTGCCTCTACATTCGCTCCGTTTTCTAAAAAATACTCAGCCATGCCTAGCTGATTCTCAAGTGCCAGTATATATAATGTTGGACGGCCGTCAGCGTCTTTGTAGTCTATGTCAGCTCCATGACTCAGCAGAAGCTCAACAATATCTCTGTGTCCTTCCATGGCTGCAACCCTGAGGGAGTTTCTTCCATCATACCCTCTCTGATCACTGCAGGACTTATTCTCTAGAAGGATGTGCACACAGTCATAATGTCCCTCCTGACCAGCCAGGATCAAGGGTATGCGTCCATCATTGTCCACCTCTGAGCATCGAGCACCTTGTTCAATGAGGGCATCACACACCTGCCTATGTCCCTCAAATGCTGCCATGTGCAAAGGTGTCCAACCAGCATCATCTCTGTGATTTTCATCAAGGCCTCTGTCCAGCAGAGTTCGGACAACCTCCACATTCCCTTGAGCAGATGCAATGCTGAGCACAGTCCTTCCTTCACTATCAATACTGTCCACAGCTGCACCCCAAAAAAGCAATGTATTGACAACAGAAGCATGTCCCATGGATGCTGCAGCAAGCAAAGGAGTTCTTCCATTATTGTCTGTATGGTCAACATCTGCCCCTCCTTCTAAAAGCAAATCCACTACATCGACATGCCCTTCATAGGCAGCAACCAGAAGAGGAGTCATGCAATCCTTATCACAGTGGTCCACTTCTGCACCACGATCAATCAGAAGACTAACCACAGAGGCATGGCCTTTGCTAGCAGGGACACAGAGGGCTGCAACAGACAAAGCTGTCCGTCCATCAACATCTTCATGGTTTACCTCAGCACCATGGTCCAGCAGGTGCTCGACAATCTCTCTGTGTCCCATGTAGGCTGCTGCAATGAGTGCAGTCCTTCCTTCATTATCAGCCCTGTTGACTTCTGCCCCATGTTGTAAAAGGTTAAGGACAATATCCTCATGACCTCCCCATGCTGCAGCTCTCAGGGCAGTTCTGCTGTCTGCATCTGCACAGTCAACCTTAGCACCTGCATAGAGGAGTGCTGATACCACTTCAGAATGACCACCCCAAGCTGCAGATCTTAAAGCTGTCCACCCATCATGATCTGTATGGTTGATGTTGGCATCACAGCCAATCAGGCAGTTAACTACCTTGGTGTGTCCTTGTCTGGCAGCAAGAGTGAGTGGTGTCTGTCCATGGTTGTCCTCAAGTTCCATATTGGCACCTCTGGAAATGAGCAGATTGACCACATCCAGATTGCCACTGTACGCTGCATTAGCCAGTAGAGTCCGTCCACTGGAGTCACTCTGGTTTACCGAGGCACCGTTATCAAGCAAAGTGCGGATAGAATCCTCTCGCTCCAGTGCTTGCTGAACAATGCATGAAGCATGATCATCCTCATTGCTGATGTGAGCTCCAGCTTTGACAAGAAGCTGTAAGACCTCCTGCTCTTTGGGAATGGATGTAGAAAGAGAGTCTTTTGCAGGTGTGCCATTCCACACCATCCACAGAGCCAGGTTAAAAGGTTCAATCTGTAGGTTGGAGTTGATCAAGTGAAAAGCAAACTCCTGTACCTCCAGAGGTTTGAGCTGTTTGGCTCTACAGGTATAGCTCATAGCCATCATGCGGTGACCCTCAGCAGCGTTGCAAAGGTATTTCTGAGTGCAGTGCTTAACATCAAGTAGCCACTCAGCAAAACTGTAGTGAAAAAGAATCTTGGTACCTCCGAGCCCATCCACAAGCAATTTGGAGAGAATGTCCATCTTTTTCTGAAACTCCTCCATGGTCAGGGTCATGTTTTTAGTCCAGACAGCATGGTACAGCTCCTTCACTGTCAAAGGCCTGCATGCGGCCAGAATGACGTTCAAAATTGGTTGTACTTTGGCAAATTGTTTTCTGACAAAAAGTCTTTGACAGAGCCACAGGTAGAGTCCGTTTAGTGTTCCTGGGATGTCACGGATCTCACGGAGCATGATGAAGTTATCAACCACGCCATCCAGAACACGCTCCAGGTACAAGAAACAACCGCTGCTCTTAATGTGGAGCTGGTTCAGCATTTCTGCTGTCTCCTTGGTCAGGTGTTGCCGTAGTGCCTCTTCTTGGTCAAGCCTATGCAGAATGTATTGCTGAACATCCTTAACAATGTAAGCTTTGCGCAGGTCATCCAGACTAATTTTTCGGAAACCTGTAAAAGAGGAAAAATAAAGAAATTAATCTTTAGTATATCAGGGTAGGTATCCTCAGGCACAGTTTATCAGAGAACTGATGCAGTGTATTGCACAAGCTCTGCAAGAGACTAACATATAATAACTATTGGAATGATCGCTGGAACAAAACATAGTAATCATGTTTGGAAACACCCTAGGAAGTTCATTCATTTGACAGTACTGACCTATATGTTATTTGAAACATCACATTCTAACTTTGAACACACCCAGTGACCCTGCTCACCAGCTGGATTATATCAGTTCCCACATGTATACCCAGAACTCAGATGTTGAAATTAGGCATGTACAAATATAAACACACAAATATATGCAAACATTACAGCACTGATAAAAGCTCCCCTTCCAGGCCAGACACATGGTCATGCACAATGTACAAAACACGGTTCCAGTTCACCCTTAAAGGATGAAAGGTCTATTTATATAGCAGGGAATAACTGGAATTTTTTTCTTCCCGCATAAAATAAACAGCCAAAGAACCATAGAAGTTCCTGAAACCAAACCATGAAACATAATGGAGTTCCTAGTTTTACTATACATGCTAAAGATGTATTTAGGAATCACTATAAACCCTGCTGTTTATTAATCATCTTTTGCAGGAACAGAATCCCCACAGTAAGGCATCTTGTTCTTGATAAGTGCAAGTTCCATTCTTTTATCTATAGCCAGGCGAAAGGAGGGAACAGTTTCCCCTTGGAAGCACATCTCAGCACGTCTGGAAGCCCGAGGGCAACTGAGGCATTTATGCATGGATTTTATTTACTGTTCCCATGGACGTACACTAGCTCAGGCTGGGGAAAAAAAATGCAAACTCCTACAAAGCTGCTAGCATATTTCTCAGCCTTTATCCAGATTGTGCTGCTGGGAAAGCAATGAAAGGAATTCTTTGTTTTTAATTAATTGCGTGTGTGTGATAAACTATCAGAACTGTTATATTCTCTGCCAGGAAGGCTAATCTTAAGCTGAGCATTTTAGCCTTTGATCTGGTTAATTGAGACCTTTAAATGTGATGAAGGTCAAGTACCTTGACTTAAAAACGTAAACTATATTAAAGGACATAAATATAAAAAAGAAGCGCTGTCCAAGTAAGCAGTGGCAGTTGCTAAGCATGAAATTGTTTGAAAATTAATGTATGATGGTGCCATCAGTTTTTGCATAGTAGCACAGTTTTTTCCTCTCTTACTAAAAAGGCTTCTAACTTACTATTTTAAAAAGTACAGAAAATATGTTAAAAATACAATCAATCTATGTAAGAAACTATCAATGAATCTATCAAAAAGGATTTTCAGTAGGATGAACCATGTTTACTGTCTTGCTAGCAGTTGTTTTTGCCATTACTTGGGTATTTTCCATGACACGTCCCATCAGACTGCATCCCTTTCCATCCGTCTCGTTGACCTAGACCTCCACCTCAACCCGAACATACACACTGGCCAGTCGTGGGAGACAGGGCCTGTGTGTTTGTCTGTCTCCGGGATGAGGAAGAGGCCTTCTAGGGGTAAGAAAAGGAGGTGATGGCTGACCCATACTCTCTACACTGGCCAGCAAGCTTGTTTGTAAAAATTTCCTTGTCTGTTTGAAGGTGCTGTCTAAATGTTTTGTTTGGAAGTCCGCCATGAGTTACTGGGTTCATAGATTTAAGGAAGGATTGCAAACGTTCAAAGAGACAATACAGTATATATGACCAAATACAATTTGCTCTGACTAGCACTGATCTTATGCGACAACAAGGTTTTGAGTTTCGATCCGAGATACTTCTAAGGCAGAGAGACACAGTGTGTTATGTTTTTAGCTGGATACCATAAACCAAAGATGCTGATCTACAATTTCCACTTGAGTCATCCACTGCGCCACACTAATTCACGGATTACAGAAGGCGTCTGAATTGCACTTAAAGCAGTCTGATACTCGTCAGATCCAAGCTGAACATGTCCAGCCATTTTCCACACTTAAAACCGCTGAAGAATTTAATGACATTAGACAGTTATCCAATTGTACAATTTTTCTTGTTATTCATCTGCTAACAGCTTTCACAATATGCAATTTGAGGTGTTTTTTTTCCCCCTTGAACATGGATCTGTAAGATATTTTAGAAAGTGCTGCTGTGTTAATGAGTGTTCTATAGTTTTTTAGAGGCATGCCTGCCTACAATGAAGCTTCCAAATGAACCTTTTCATTATGAGAGTGGATTTCAAATATTTCTTTTATATCCACCGTCTAGCTACCTTAACTTGCGAGGTAACATACAGCAGACAGATTCGTTTTATTTTAATCTTTCAATGCACTGCAGCCAGCTACAATATTTTTAAATCACCAAGAGCACAGAGTTTAGGAAACCTTCAGCCACATGACCTTTAGAATCATGCAGATTGGTGTCATATGGCAAAGAGGGGCATCATTTGCAATCAGAAAGTCTGCTGAAATGGGTGTGTAGAAGCCAAAAAAAAATAACGGCAGGAACTAATTAGCTTCCCGAATGTTTCCCCAATGTTAAAGTAACTATAAATGGATACAAAGTATGTTTTTTTTCGGTGAAACTGAGAAGTAATACAAGTTACTACCTGACTAGTACAACATACTTTAAAACACAGTTTAATCTGATGAAAGTAATGTTTGTGAACATGAATTGTTTAAAACGTGACAGCTTAACGCCTTAACACAGCATGTTATTGACCCGAGGAACTACAAATATACTACAATTTGAAATCCAGATGTGCAAACCACAGCCCTTGTAAAGTGAACTATAAATATATAAATGGTCCTGTTGTTTTCACGCACCTGAGGATACAGCTGACTAACACACTCGTACAGACTGAGACAGGTGAATCTGAGACACTCTCTGACTCACATGGTCAGAAGAGGAGGACAAAGCGCGACTCGTCCTACTGCGTCCGTCCTCCTCACGCCCTCACTGTGCTACTGAATCATCAAACGCGAGGCTGTAATTATTCTCGACTCGCTCCAGGCTTTACATGACATCAGCTTACGTGTGGTGTGGTCCGTTCTGAAGACATGAAGCCCACACCGGGGATGTTGAAAAGCGAACACCCACGAAACCATCTGTAGGTTTGCTTCGAACTGAAGTTTCTGAAAAGGATTGAATTGTATTCAAGAGTCTTTAACGGGAGACCAAACAATGGAAAAAAAGTGCATCGTTGTCCAGAGTAAAATGAAATGACTTGATGTGATAGAGATGTTTAAACTGTATTCATGGAGATTTTTTTTGGAAGGAGACTCCAGTGTCAGACTGTCACGGTCAAACGTAAAGCAGCAACTTGACGGTTTCAGACGCAGGAAAGTCCTCCTTTTAAGGAAGCTTGTTCCGTCTTATTAAGAGGCTCGCAAAGGGAACAATTTTATATATCTAAAGCCTCTATAATACAAACAATAACAAAACTTTGAAATGGTAACAGTACCTCTGCACTCTGCATTGTACTGGGCTTTTACATCCCACCGCAATGTATTCCCTTCTCACAACACAATAAAACAAGCCAGGTATCATCTGATATCCGGCTTTACAACAGACGCTACGTATGCGTGACTGAAAACCGAAATCTTTACAACAAACAACATCAATATCATGATATTTGTTCCCACAGACCACAAGTCCTCTGTACTCAGATTATCACGAGGTTCTGAAACACACCTCATAAGCTGTCTTTAATTAGTAGTTGCTATTAGTAATAAAATATTTAATGCTTCAGTTGATATATTTAAGGCAGACTTTTACTTTTTAATCAATATTTTAAAATCACTTCGCTTGGATGTTTAGGCGTAGACCTTAAACTGACCTTAATGAAGGGGGGAAAAAAACCCCAAAAAACTTGGCTCTTACACACACACACACACACACACACACACACACACACACACACACTGCTAGCAGCTGCTGTGCTGATTGGAATGAGAGATGGAGTTCAGTGTGTTCAGCCACACCTGCTGCTGTTTAGGCAAATGGATCCTCAGATTCTGCGTTACACACAGGCACTGTTCAACCCTCACAGTGATCAGATGACAAACTATAGACAGACACTGTGTGTGTGTGTGTGTGTGTGTGTGTGTGTGCCATAAGGGATCTCAGTCTTGGATGTCAGGGTAGCATTTGGAAGCAGCAGCATCCCAAATGGTCCTTGTTTTTTTCAACAAGCCATCTCAAGGCCATCAGAGACAAAATGAAAACAGAAACATTATCTCTCTCTCTCTCTCTCTCTCTCTCACACACACACACACACACACTCCTCTTTTCTGGCATCTGTTACACATGAATACGTGGACAGACAGTAGAAAGAAATCCACTTCATTTTACTGTATCAGCTGCTCTAAAAAGTCAGAAGAGTCCTAAAGCGAGTCCAGGGAAGGAGTATATAGTGTCGTTGGACAAGTTGCTTTTTTTTTTCTTTTTTTTCAGCAAGTCTTCAGCACGGAGGACTTTAATCCTTATATATGACTTCTAAAACAGTCCTCACACTGTGACCATGGCAACAATTAAAAAAGAAAAAAAAAAAGATTTTGATTCTTTAGCTTTGTTCTCACAGTGAAGCCGGCCATTTTAAGTATGTAGAAGTATTTGAAGGCGAGAGAGAGAGAGAGAGAGAGAGAGAGAGATTTATGAAGAGAGAAAAGACTGAGAAGTATAGACAAAGAGAGATTGAGGGAGAGACAGAGATGGACTTTGGTGATGATGAGGATTGAGAGAGAAACAGATTGAGAGAGATGGTGATGAGAAGAAAGACATGACAGGAGTTAGAGAGAGAGAGAGAGAGAGAGCAGGAGATTCAGAGAGACTCACTGTACAGTATTGAGATGTTTTTTTTTTTTTTACTCTTGCTGATGTAAGTGCAGTGAAACAGGACAGATTTGCTCACATAACCACAAATTCTGTCAGAAATTCTGTTGCCGAGCAAGCGTTCTCTCTCTCTCTCTCTCTCTCTCTCTCTCTCTCTCACACACACACAAATACATACACACACACACACCTCTCTTTCACTGTCCACATGCTTTATTTATCCCATATCCTGTATTTTCTCATACATTTATTAACTTGTAATGTTTTCCTGGTCAGTTTTAATTCCAGCTGTCAATCAGGCTCCATAGGGGGGGGTGTTTTAAATCATCTACGATCACTGGCTTGTTTATGCTGGCTAAGCTCCTAAAAAAAAATAAATAATGCTACGGCTGAACCTTAAACATCGGCAGCTTTGTGAATGCTTCGAGAAATCATCGTCCTACAAACACATGCACACAGAAGAACACGCACACACACAAAGATCGCATCATTTGAAATTTTGTCTCATGCCATAACCAGCATGTACGCTTAATCTCTTCACGTGAGCACAGCGAGTAACCGTAGCACGTAGTAATTCACGTAAATCTGGCAGTGTGTGGGATTTGCTCTGCAGTGCTAGACAAACACTTTGCTTAATCACTTGTTTTTCCACAGGTTTTGTGCTTGGCTTAAACACTAAATCCTTTTAATAAAAGCCCTTTGTGCGTGTGTGTGTGTGTGTGTGTGTGT
>JAOTRN010000025.1:7685674-7696838 GCA_028566695.1 Bagroides melapterus | reverse complement strand
AAAATGCACCAATCTAAAAGCTACATGTGAATAAAATGATACTCTGAGACACTGGATCAATATGTTAACACTATACATAATATTTAATATTTCTCTGACACTCTAATACAACCAAACAGTATTAAAACCTTGTTATCTGTCGTGTCTGCAGTATTTATGAATCAACACAGCGACACTCGGATCAATACACCCCACTAACACTATGGATACTTTGATGTACACAAGTAACGAGACACTGTTATGACACAAGGGGCAGCGGTGGCTAAAGCTGTTGAGGCTCTGGGTTTTGATCATGGGGTTCAAGCCCCAGAACTGCCAAGCTGCCACTGTTGGGACCTTGAGCAAAGCCTTTATCCCTCTCTGCTCCTGTGTCATGGCAGTTGGGATATGCGAAGAAAGAATTTCACTGTGTTGTAATGTATATGTGGAAAAAATAAAGACTTCTATCTCACAGATACTACAGACATTGTGCTGGTTGATCTAGATCAAGAAAACGATACTCTGATACAACACTACACCACGTACTTTAGTATACAGCAATACATATACTCTGATGCACAGATACATTAATATGACGAGACAATATATCACGTGGATACTACACAAACATCAACACACTAATACAATGCTTCTCTGATCTATTGGTTTGACTCACTAACACTACAGCTAATGAAACTACCGTATAATAATAGTCCAAAACTGGATCAATACACCAATACTACAAGTACAGAACACTACAACAACTACTATTACAACTGCTACCGATACTTTGATACTAGATAAAAACCAGCACAATAGCATGCCAAAAGTCGACAACAGCAAGAGAAACAATACTCTGACAGTACATTTGTAACTGTACGTAATGTGCAATCACACGTGTAATTGATGTTTCATTTCCTATCGATCATACCTATCGATACTTCGATAATCGCGGCGACTTCAAAAATCACATCAAAATCCATTTCTTTCACGAGAAACTGGAGTGAACACTGTTATCAAGTTATTAAGAGCACATGGACATATATCGACTTCTAGATGACCAAAAATTTATAATAAAAAAAATGTTTTCTTTAAACAGTTGATCTAAAACAGAACAGAAATGAGTTGCATTTGTTAGGCTTCTAGCTCTTACTGTAACGTTAAGAGATCCCTCATACGTGCAAAAGGCTTTTTATAAACAACACAACACAAGAAATGTTCTGCTGCCAGTGTTGCATGTCTCATTTGCGTTAGCATAAAATTCGCATAATACTGTAGTCTAACTTCAGTCTAATATGCACCGATCATTTTCCTCTTCTTTTTTAATGCTCTTGCTGCAAATTTTCTTTCTGAGCTCAAATGACCGACGCTTTTTTTTCTTCTCTCACCTCTCACTCACTCCCTGATTCTTCTTAAAATGCAGACGAGATCATTTAAAATCCGATTCCGGAAAAGATATCCGTCGTTATTTGTTAGTGCAAAAAAAAAAAAAAAAAAAAAAAACACCACCGACTCTTATTTTTTCATATCTTGCTTTTCGCCCCCGCTCGGTATAGTTGCTCCGCTCTTTTCTTCCAGCGGGACACCGGAGCGCTCGCGCATACAAAACAGAGATCGAGGTGGATTGCTTGTAGTGTTGCCAGATCCTCGGATGTAATACCGATATAACCTACTTTAAACCCGTTCTCACTATGAGCATAAGCTCTGTATTTTATTGGGTGAAGGTATGTCGGTTGTTTGCAGAGAATTGGTCTATTCATACACACAAGTATCCTTTATGACAATGCAGTTTCATGACATATATGTATTAACTTATATTAAATACATATATAAGTTAATACTATACATGCATTCTATTCATTTTGTGATTATTTTGCATTATTAACGTTTAGGTAGTTTTACATCCATATGAATCCGTCTGCCAATAATAATTTATATATATAATAATAATTTAAATCTAAAAATCAAAACTATATATTTTGAATTTCGGGTTTAGACTTTTTTTTTCTAAACATTGGAATTTCGTGGAAAACCTGGCAACCCTACATACTACGTCACTGCTGGAGCCGGAAGTAAACTCCCAAATCGGAAAACGAATAAGCTTGCTTGAATTCCTTGGATAATAATAATAATAATAATAATAATAATAATAATAATAATAATAATAATAATAATAATAATAATAATAATAATAATGATTTCCCGATATTTTATGTCTGTACTCTACATTCAGAACTTCATATCCATGAACAAATCAGATACCGTCGTCACATCCGGGTATTATGGCCATAATTCCCCACCTTTTATAGCTAACCAGATGGTTATCTAATAGAAGAAAACTCTTACATCTCCTTCAAGGGGATGATAAGCAAGATATTTTGTAAGTTATGGATATGCTTATAATTTATAGCTTAGTAGCAAATCACAAATAATTAGAACTTTAAAGTGTGTTGTAAACAAAAAAGTGTGACTGAGGTGAATGGGGGATTCCCCAGCAAGGGAAACTGGGATTTGGGGTTTTATAAATATCAAAAGAAAATTACACACCGCACAGCTATAACAAAAATCACTGACAGGTGAAGTGAATAACATTTATTATAATGATATAATGTCAACTCTCAGGGGTGGGATGTATTAGCAAATGTTGATAAACCGGGAAAATGGGTAAGCTTTAAGGACCTGAGGGACTTGGACAAGGGTCAGTTTGTGAAGGCTAGACTAATGGGTCATTGTGGGGGTGTTCCTGGTATGCAGAGGTAAGTACCTACCAAATGTGGTCCAAGGAAGGACAACCGAGGAACCGTTGACAGGCTCATAAGCACCTAAGGCGCGTGAGGAGTGAAGGCTATCCCGTCCGGTCCGATCGCACTAAAGATCTGCTGTAGCACAAATGTCTGAAAAAATATCATGATGGATAAAATAGAAAGGTGTCAGAAAACACAATGGATCACAGCTTGCTCTGCCTAGCTGCAGACTGGTCAGAATGCTCATGCAGACCCCTAAATCCTAAAGGTTTGCAGTGGATTATTACAGAAATCGAACAAATATGACACAGCTATGACTGTAAGAACCTGTCCACCAAGAGTCAGTATTTGTTCAAGGAGCAAACTCAGAGAAGCAACCATATTGGAAAAAGGAGTAGGAGGACTTTTCATTTTCCTTTTTACCCTTACATTGTACAGGTAATGAATGTTATTAAAGGTGAAGAAAGAAAATAAAAGTAATAGAAAGTAAAAAAAAAATAATAAAAAATAAGCAACCTAAAAAATGATTAACAGGTTCTGTTATTCCTTGATAAAGCTATCTGTAACATTAATAATACACCACTGATTGTTTATGAAATAGAAAGCAAGACTCTATAAGTAGAAAAGACAATTTTGGCAGATAATTCTTCTCATTATAATTTTTTTTTGTCACCAGTGCATGCTAACAATATATGGCAATGTCTTGATTAATCAATTAATTCTCTTGTATTCTTGAACATCGAACCCTGAAAGGCTATTAAGTTTGTTAAATTTGTTTAATGGTTCCTGAGATTACCCACAATGCTGTTGTGTAGTAGTGGAATTTAACTCCCACTTCATGTGTATCTATAGAAAAAGAGTAATGCAGCAGCGCTTTAGTCTTTCAGTCTGTTTGGCTCTCTGACTTCTTGTTGTCAGCTGTAACTCTGCATTCAGGAACTTAACCTGGATTTCCCTTTAATTAGCTGATGCTGAAGAACGGCGAGTGGGAAATAAACCTCTTAGTCTCGATCACACCACAAATAAGTCAATATAAATATATTTTCATTGTAATTGTACTATGACTTAAAATATGTTTTCTGTACATTGGATTTGGTGTTCTCACAGTTCATTTTTAATCAAGGATATCACAATTACACAACACTAATTACACCTCCTATTCATCATTAATAGCTTTTGTTCGATAGCCTACAGTGTGATCGTAATTATATTTGAATGTTTGTCCAGGTCAAAAATCTACCTCCGTTGCAATAGTTCTCCACTGAGCTCGAATTTATCTGCTGTGTAATTTGCACACTTTGTCTGTTTTCAGCTGTTTCTCTTTCCCTCTTTCTTTTTTTTTAACAGCACTTTAAAACACCCACACAACAATTTAGACATCAAACTAAATGCCTGCCATGATTTGCACGTACCAATTCAATTTCTGCAGCGCAACAGCCATTTTAAGCTCCCAATCCTTAAAGCAAACTGGAAACCCACTTGGTTGTTTCCCAGGCTATCTGACCCAATCAAGGGAATTTGGATAATTACTGCAATTTCCCTTGTCTTTGTGGCCAGAGCAGAAGAGTTGCCAAATTTGAACAGTGAACTAGATCTCGAAGGGGGTGAAGTTTTCAATCCTACTGTGCTAATCAGTCACCTCTGAGAAAATGGAAAACCTCCTGTGGGGTCTACTTGGCACCTACACGCCAACGTGTGTCATTATAACTAACAGACCTGTGATTTCTCTTCCATTTCAGTCAGTGAGGGGGAGATCCTGAGTGCTGTGATTATGTAAAATATCAGCTTGCCACATTTGTGGCTCATTCTGTATGCTAAGCTCACAGTGTCTCCAGTTCTGAAGATTTCCGCTTAGTCATGGTTAAGCACTTAGGATTCAACAATATTAGCGATGATTTGGTGACATCAATCAGTCAAGATGTTTTCTTTAATTTTGCACTGAATCTATGATGCTAATGTAGGTAATATAATGGTTACATAATATGATATAAGATTAGTTAGGAATGCAGGTTGCATCAATTTAAATAAACCATTTGGCAATGGTTAAGTACTTGCTCTGACTTGCTGAAGCAGTATAAGGATGCTTTTACTGACAGAAAGCGAAGGAGGCCATCATTAATTTGGTACATTCTTGAAAAGAAGGGATGCACTGGCAAGCTCAGCAACACCAAAGGTCCTGGATGACCACAGAACACAGCTAAAGGATGATTACTGATTAATCTTTTCCTTGGTGAAGAAAAAAAAACATCCAACGACATTGGGTTAAGCTGAAGACACTCTCAAGGAGGTAGACAAATCATTGTAAAAGTCTACAATCACGAGAGACATCCTCATGAAACACTGTTAATGCTCAAGAACAAAGTCCAGGATGCAATTTGCTAGAAACCTAAAAAAAAAAAAGCCTGACCAGTTTTGGAACATGATTCTTTGGACAGATAAAATCAAGATGAACTCGTACAAGAATGATCGAAATGGAAGAGTATGGAAAAGGAATGGAAGAGTTCATGATCCAAAGCATATCACATCATCCATCAAACGTGGTGGAGGTAGTGTTATGGCAAATGCTGCAAAGCCCAATAGGACCATACAGATGGATAATGACCAAACACATATTGTGAAAGGAATCCGACAGCTTTTTGAGGCAAAGAAATAGAATGTTCTTAAATGGCCGAGTCAAGCACCTGTCAAAACCAACAAACAAGCAGCAGCTGAAGGAGGACAGAGTACATGTGTAGACGTGGAATACCATGGTAGTATCCTGATTACATTCCCACTTGAATATTGAGATTGTAGGTGAATTTTGCGAATCCTTGTTTGGTCTCATTCAGAAGTATCAAACTTATGGCCTGTAGACCTGTACCAGTCCAGTGGTCCACCGAATGAATTGAATATCTAAAAATTAATTTTTGGTTCTAATAAGATTGAAAGATTTTTAAAATCTTTTATTCCACTAGGGGGCAAAACAGAGCAGTATTTTTTGTTTTTTATTTTAAAAGACAAAGACCCTGCAACACCAACTGCTTTGTGTCAGCCTTGCCACTGATCTCAGTGGTTGCTCGCTTGACTCTGGCTTGTCCTCGCACTGAGCTGAGTGAGATGTGGAGGTTGGGTAGAAAAATGCTCAAGCAGTGAGTATGGTGAAAGCAGAGCTCCCTATATAATGCAAAACTAAGTCAACACCCTCTCTTCAGGCACCATAATCCCCCTCTTTGAGATCCCTTGAACCCATGGGGGAAGCTCCCTGGATATTAACCCCCATCTCTAGAGTCACACCCTCCAGCCATCCTGCACCTTCCTCAACTCTTGTTGTGCCACTCATTCCTGAACCTTTTACATTCAGGTCCTGGAGACCCGGCTGGAGTTTGAACCTCTTAACCTAGTGACAAAGCTCATCCACTTGAGCCACAGGATCTCATACTCACAACATGTTTAATAAATAAATAAAATAAATGGATCAACAGTGCAAGTAAAAAAAAAGAGACTATAAAGAAATGTTTATTGCAGGAGATTTACATTGATTAGTGCCCTTGCTCAAATCCCACCAGGGGCAGCTAGGATTTGAACTCACAACCTTCCGACCAGCATTGTAGTTTAACCCCTGAGCTACAACTGCCCCAAACATTGCTTGTTTACAAAACATGTCCTAGATTTCACACACAGGAAGTTCCTGAAGATTCTAGAACATTGAGTGATAGTTGTGTAACTGTTTTACACTACGACAGCCTGTTCTCTTTGATTTCCATAATAACAGCCTTTGTCCTCAATATTCATTCGCACTTACTTCCATGACGTAAAGTTTATTCTTTATCGAAAGATCCATGTTGTAATACATTTACTGTCCACAGGACAGCTAGCATGAAAGTATGTTTATGCGTTACATTAACAAACAGATGGTGACCCAGTTTAGGCTGGGGGATTTGTAATTCTAGATAATAGATGAATGCTGTTGCCTTTTTGTCCAGCTTTTCTCTGCTGGGTTTAGCGCGAAGGGGGAAACTTATTGTTTCATGTTGATGTTAGTAGTTGTTGGAGCAGAGACAGTCAAAGGGTTTTTAGAGCATCTAGGCTGAAAGCTAATACATTCTTCCTCTCGTGCATCCCCTCTTCAAACTGCCCTCTTTGCCCTCGTCTGTCTGTGACAAAGGAGAGAATAATATTATCTCTCCCAACCAGAGTGCACAAGCAATTTTGCTCTCTTGGATCAAGGACGACTGTGGCTTCATCAAAATTCAGACGCCACTTCTCTCAACACTTTTTCCTCTGCACCCCTCAGGAGCCCAGTCATTTATTTTTAAACAATTTGCAAAAAGCACTCATTGGCTAACATACCTTAAGCCTAAATACAGCTTAGACAGACTCCAGGACTCCAAGCCCAATCATGCTGTGAGTACAGAGCAATCAGTATCAATTCAAATTAAACATAATTATTAATCAAAAGAGCAGCTGCACAATCAAGAGACAATCATTGATATTTTCTACATCTCATAAGGTCAAAAAGGTTTTAGCTGTTTTGCCTTTTTTGAGGGTCAAAATGGCTTAATTCCCATAAATCACATATTGTTAAAAATCACACTTTACATATTATCTAGCTGACTGTTAAAAGAAATATTAACTGTCTTAACTAGCCAGTATTCCCCGCAAGCATTACCTATCTAGATAGATAAATATTAGTTCATCTCAGCTGTGTGGTCTTTTATTGAATTGAATAAATAATCAGTCTTGTCAGGAAACAGGTTCCTAGCTAATAATTGCTACCCTGCTTGTTTTTATAACCTCTTAATAAGAGACTGATACCGTTTTGAAAGTTTTCTGCAGGCAATCAGAAAAATGAAAAATCCTTGATTGCTGAGGTACCCTTGAAAATGGCAGAATTGCATTGTGGAGGCGAAATGCAACAAAGGCAAAAATAAATAGTGCCTTTATTCAGACAACATAAATGTGGAAATAGGAATATGAAAGTGCTGGGTTTGACCACTAATCAATGTCAGTAAAATACAAAACAAGCTCATGGCAGTGTTCAGTCTGTCGCCTTCTCTGCAGAGAGGAGAAGAAAAATAAGAGAATGGAAAATGTGGTGCTTCAGTCACCCAGATGAAAGAAAGGTTGGCGGGGGAAGGGTGCACATACACACACAAACATGCAAAGACACACAAACAGTCTGTTTGAATGTGTCCAAGTGTGACCTTAATTCGGCGGTGCAAACACACACACACGTTTTCCATTCACATAACTAACCCTGAGGTCATCGTTACATTGTGTGTACTAGGAAGAAGCATGTTAGGACAAATGTAAATGTATGTTTTTCCCCATTCTTCAGTGTGTCTGGTCATGTGTGGATGTTTCTATGATATTTTCTATGGTTTGGATAAAGGTGATCGTAACAATATGCAATATTTTAGTTCTATTCTATAGTTTAGTTCTTTTCACCGTATTAGCAGTACATTAAGGGTAGCAAATAAAGTGTACATGAGAGTGAAGCTGTTAAAATCATCATGAGATTATTGTCATCTCGTCCATCAAGCAGTATAGCTTATGTTAGCAAGTGATATGATTAGAATCCCATAGAGAAACCCCTAAGATACCGTTTAGTGCACGAGTGTGTATGCAGGGCAAACCTGAAGTGAAATATGATATGGATTTGCAAAAAATACTGTTCTTATACCACCATATTTCCCTGGACCCTTCTCGTCAAGTTTTTTATGAAAAGAAACTTTGGTGGTTCTTTTAAAACTATAGGTACATCTGTGACTAGCATCTTACTTCAGCCTTCCTAACTGATTGAGGAAGTGAAAATCACCTGCAAGATATACCATACAGTAGGGACTAGTGGACCATCTACAGGCCATAGCGATCCTCTACCACTCTGTGGTCCATGCAAGGGTACTCTCCTCCCCAGTCTTTATTCTGAGGCAAAGGAACAGATGGTTTGGAAAGCCAATGGCTGCTGTTCAGTCTAAGTAGTACAGTAGGGTGCATTCTGGAGACAACAAGTAACACCCTGCAGGTTCTCCCTCAGTGAATAGATTTAGATCATTGCAGTGTCAGTAGACCATGTACATCAAGCCAATCACTAGAGAATGCAGCTCTCCCACTCTTTTTGCTTAAGTGATCATTAGGTTCTAGATGCACCCATTTTGGCATCTTGCTTGTGGCCATAATTAGGGACCTTAAGGAACCCTAACACAAGAAAGAGATCCCAGAGAATCTGAGTGAATACAGGCACCTGTCCCCTTTCAGAATGGTTGTACTAGCCACTGAGCGTTGCCATCTATAATGCTGTGAGGCACTGCAGTGGCCACCACATAAAACACTCTTTGCAGTCCTGAAGAAAAGTTAATATTTTGGGAAATGGGCAGGGCAACAGATCTAGTAAAAGTCATCTGCACCATTTGCAGAACAAGGTCTTGGTATAAGGTACTCTTGCCTTCAGGAGTGGTTCCTGAACCACTAAGCTGTAATCCTGTCTGTGAATGGTTCCTTGGGGCCAAACCCACAGGTACACAATTGTCCTGGCTGCGGGTAGTAAATCTTCGTACAATACAAGCAGGGTTCCACTGCGTCTCCAAGTGTGAGCAGCAGTGGAACCCAATACTTTTCCACCCATTCTGGGACAATGAAAAATGGTAGAGAAGAAAGGTGTACATCCTAACCCTAGGCAGGTGCATCCTATCTCAGCAGGCTGTCCAGCTCTACAAGGGAGAACTGAGATTACTGCCACTGATGAAGAGGGCTACATGCACCTTTTTTCTAGATCAGTTTACCACGTCAGTGCGGAGACCAGTCTCTTGGGCATACACTGCACCAGTGTACCATTTCAGTACCTGAGATGCATCAAGGGAGTCTAAACATGGCTGGTCTCACCTTATGAGCTTCTGTGCAAGGCAGACGGCTGTTTAATCATGTGCCAGTATGACCACTGATATATCTGTCTGTTGTCTGTAACATTGTCTGCCAATGTGGTAACGTCTCAGCACCGGGCAAGAAAAACCTGAGGGCCAGACGGTTTGATAAGATGTACATGTGGTCCAACATGTAGACAAGGTGAGAAAAGAATGTAAAAAGAAAAAAAAGGCTGTATTCAAGCAGTATTTATTGCAGATACTGAGCCATGCATTGCTTTATGATTTTGTTGAAAGGTCTATATGTGCACATGCACAAGAAAGTAGGCTATACATGTAAACCTGTCCGTTTCCTGTTTCCTGTCTTTCTCCTTCCTTGCAACCTCCCTCTTTCTTTATTTTTATCAGTCTGTCTATTTCTCTATCTCTCCTTGTCTTTTCCCCTCCTCTCCTTCATCTTTTTCTCTTTTCTCATCTCTCGCTGTCTGTCCTTATATACAGTGTTCTGTCGATCTTTCTTTCATTTTTCATCTCTAAATGTTGATTCTGTCACTTTTCACTTTTTTTCTGCAGCTCAGCCAAGTTCCCATAGCAACAGGAATTCTGGGAAACCTGTTTTTCACACGTTCACCTGCCAAGTCCAGGTGCAGAGAAATTCTACCCCTCTCTCCCTGTGTGTCTGAGAGAGAGAGAAAGATATTCAACTGACATGCATAGTGGCAAGACATGGATCTGCAGTGACAGGTGACTATTCATACCAGTGTGTCTCTCTCTCTCTCTCTCAGACACAGAGAGAGAGAGAGAAAGAGAAAGAGAGAGAGAGAGAGATATTCTCTTTTGCTCTTTGTCAGTAAAGAATAAAACAGCGGTTGATGGTAAAACTGTCCTATGCCTCATGGCTAACTTACTGTTGCTTGCCGTACATCTGAGAAAAACATAACATAAGCTTTTCCTAGTAAAATTCCATTCACCCCAAGATTTTGTGTGCATCGGGGTACTTAATTTAAGCCAGCTTTGGTGACACAGCCATAAAGCCTTTTTAGCAGTAACTGTGGAGGTGCATGTGAGGAACAAATACAATACAAATGCAGTTGATTACGTTCTCATTTACTATTCCTTTCGAGGAGAAAAGACTAAGCAAACGTTGTCCAATCACAGTAATGCTAGGTTACTGATAAGAAGCAAAATCTTTTAGCGTAACTATTCAGAAATGCGTCCAATCTTCATCGGTCCTCTATATTTTATTCTATCTGTGCATTCTGAAATGCAGTGCAGTGATGGTAAACTTGAAGGTTCCACATTGGCACTTTCTAATATTGTGTGGGTTGAAAAATACCGTACTTAGTTTACAAAGTCAAAACTTCCTTTCGAAGTTCAACACCCACTCCGAAAATTTCTCATTTTCCCTCATACACCCATACACACAGACACACACCCTTCTTACATAAACAGAAGGTCAGAACTCTGGTGTGGTTTCTTTTGTCTCGGTAAGAAATGAGAGAGAAGGGAATGTGAGAGAGGTTCAAATTTTTGAGACTGGAGTAAAATTACACACCACTTCCAAAAGAGGGTGTGTGTGTGTGTGTGTGTGTGTGTGTGTGT
>JAOTRN010000025.1:7615115-7625274 GCA_028566695.1 Bagroides melapterus | reverse complement strand
TTGCTAGATAAGATATTTCAGGTTGGTAGATATTTCTGAGTGGATTCTTAATCATATTCATAAATGTAAACAATTTTTATGTGCACAGGTTCCCTAGCGAGAATCTATGCTCTACCAGTGAACCCTTGTCTGTGTTTATCGACTGTATGTCAACACATGCTCTATATTGCATATTTCCAACGTTGTGCTTGCTAGCACGCTAAATAGTTTGGATAGTGAGACAAGTGAGACATGCTTTAGCAGGTGATTCGAACAGCTCAGGACGCACCTGTTAAAACAAACCAGTGCAGATGAGTGTTTTACTGGAGAGTAAGGTTCAGTCATGGCAGACCTGAGTGAAACTGTGAAAGTCTGCTAAAAATATTAGAACAAATCCGCTTCAATAGTCAGCAGATGTCCACATGCTAGTCTTTATGTTTGTACTACAATACAGGTCCTACTTAATATTATATCATGACCACTTTTAGCAGGTTTGGTGGACAAACCAAGTTTCCAAGTTCTGAGTTGATACCTCTAAATACTATGCATTTAAAGAAAGACAATTTTTCACTGAGTTCATGTTTTTTTTTTCTGTATTCATATATATACAGCTTCAGACCACACAGATTTATAAGATTTGAGAAGATAAGGTGAAATGTTCAGTTTGTAAAGTGCTTGTTACTCCCTTTCAAAATATTTGGCATAACCGCAGCTGAAGGAAACACAACCATTCACATTTGCTGACTTTTGAGAAATTCACTTAACATTGTATTTCGAGTATGTAGACCAAAAGGACATATTTCAAGTTTTTAAAGTTATAGCCTCCTGTTTGGTTCAGTGTTACATAGTAACTATATGAGACATTAACTGTATAACCATTTTAAAGTTTCTCATCATTGCCATACTGCAATTTTCACTTAATATTATTGCAGGGTCCAAATGCTCTAGTGACTTATACCATCATTAGCGGGGCAGACGACAGCTTCCGCATCGATCCTGAATCAGGTGACCTGATTGCCACAAAGCGATTGGACAGAGAGCGACGGTCCAAATATTCTCTTCTTGTCCGAGCTGATGACGGACAGCAGTCCTCAGACATGCGTGTCAACATCACGGTCAGCGATATTAACGATCACACACCAAAGTTCTCTCGCTCCGTTTACTCTTTTGATATCCCAGAGGATATGGCTCCAGGTAAGCACAATTTATAATTATTATGTATTATTTTGTATCAGAAGACAACAGATTTGTATGTTTGTTCCGTTACTGTTGGCTAAATGTTTTTTTTTTCCAGGGACAAATAGTGCATAATTATTGATGAAGCTTACTTTACTTGATACCACAAATACACACATTCTTGCACATGTATTGACAGGGTACCAAGATCGTTTCCCTATAAACGTTGGTGAGATTCAACGGAGACATAATGGCCATGAGGTCTGTTAGGTGGCACTGATTTAGAGTAACCCAATCTAGGACCTAGGGCACATGAGCTGCATGCACTAAAACAGGATCAAGCCTCTAAACCATCTAGGAGTGGTCATGCCAGACTAAATACAACAAGTGGGTGACTCTCAACATTTATCCTGCAGAAAATCAAACCCACACTGCCTGTTCATCGTCAAAGCCTCTGCTACAGTTTTATACAGAATGAACACGACAACTGTGTTACCCCAAACCGCAAAAAAATCAAACTGCACAACAATAATAAACTCCAGTGGGAACAGGGAAAAGCACAAGTCAGCATTCATTGTATGTTTTGTAAAATGTGGTTCGGCTTTGCTTTGATCCATGCCATGTTGTGCTGCCTCTAGTTTCTCACTCTCTGCATTTTCTCTTCTAAGGCTCCATTGTGGCGGCTATTTTGGCGAGTGACTCGGATTCTGGGTCGAATGGGGAAGTGACCTACTCTCTCGAGGAAGACGATGATGATTCTACCTTCCTGGTCAACCCAGTCACCGGAGTGTTTAACGTATCGAGGCCACTGGATTATGAAACACAGCAGTATTACATCATTACTGTGAAGGCGGAGGACGGTGGAGGCCGAGCTAACTTGGTTCGGGTGTACTTTAACATCCTGGATGTAAATGATAACAAGCCGACCTTCAAAGCATCTGTTTACAGCACATCTGTCTCAGAGGACCTGAGTATTGGATCTCCTGTTCTTACTGTAACAGCAAGCGATGCTGATGATGGTAAGATATGCAAAAACACTTTGGGTAAGAGGGCATATCCCATGTGGTTGTTACTTGAGGTGATAGAGGTGTGGACCCTATTAGTAGAAGGGTTCAGCCTTGGTTTTTGTTTGTACCTGGGAAGAGGGCATGGTTCCTGGGCTGGTTAGTCCTATTGAAACAAGAGCGGCCTCTGTTTCTGCCTTTACCAGAAAGCAGAGCATGACCCCTTAACTTTGTAATCCCAGGGAAGAAGGTTTGGACTCATTTGTACCAGGGAAGAGGACATGAATTCTGTTCTTTTTAGTCCTATTAAAGCAAGGATGGCCCCAGGAAATCAGACACCTCTCCTTTGTTTCCAGCAGTACCAGGGAAGAGGGTATTGGCCTTTGCACGATTGTCTCAGTGAAGCAGATATGACCTCTGTTTTTTTTTTTGGAACCAGGGATGAGGGTATTGCCGCTGGGTTTGTTGTTCCTGTTGGAGCAAATGTGGACTTGGCTTTCATCAGTACCAGGGATAAGGCCACAGCCCCTTCATTTGTTAGTCACAGTGAAGGAGATGTGGGTTTCCTTTTCATCACTACCAAGGATGAGGGTGTGGACTACCAAGGATGAGGGTGTGGACTTATCCTGAACTTATTATTCTGAGAGAGATAGGTTTAGTTTATGAATCTCTCAATACCACAGAAGAAAGAATGGGCTCTTTTCTTGTTAGTCCTAGTGAAGCAGGTGTGTGAAGAGGGCTTGTAGATTGTTCTTGTTATGCCTAGGAAAGACCTTTCTAGTAAGACCAAGATGAAGAGTTGAAGTGTGCATAGCTGTCAGTTTCAATGAAGGAGGATATGGCCTCTCCCTGTCACTTTGCCGTTGTGTATATGTAGAATAATGTTTCAACTGGATAAGATTAAGAGCTGTTAAATTAACAGCCTTGTTGGAAAAAACCCCCACAAAACTTTAAGTAGGATCTCTCAAACCCTCAGTTGCTTAAACTGTTTGAATAATCAGAGATGGCTTTGTAAAGGGACAGACTGTATATTCAGTTTTATATCATCTCACAACCTTAAATACCTTGGAGTGTGTTGATGTTTGATTTCCATTCCTGCTGAAAAATGTGGCTTTTGTAATGTTTGCTTCCACGTGGCTCCAGTGAGACTATAGTATTACGCCCCAACTTCAACGCTGGATATTACGCATGCATACTCGGCACACAGGGCAGCGTTATTCGATGCCAGAGAGCTGAAAGATGGAGCAGATCTGGCTTCGTTAAGTGCTCTAGCCTTAGCACATAACCCTGCATGCATTTTTTAAGCAGCATAGCATTACATCTCCACACACGTTAGGCTAGGGCTATTTTTTTTGTACCAGTTATCCCCAGGCTAGCTTCACTTTATCTCAGTATAAAAAAAATCCCAGTGGAATTGGAATCCCAAAAGACCTTCCCATGGATAGAGAAGGATGGTTTGTCCCTGAAAATTATGGTTGTGATACAATTTCTTATTGGTTTTTTCAAATTGTAGTAGACACACGCAATCTGTTATTTAAAAAAAAAAGGCCATATTTTGGAATCCAAAATGGGTAAAATATGCATTTCAAGCAGGAAAGAATTTCTAAGCCCTGTCTAAGCCCTGATGACCATTTCTGCAACGTTAATATATATATTTTTTTATTCTCTTTTTAGGGCCAACATGCACATGAGGGTTAAGATTTAATTTGCACACAACTGTACTGAACTAGTGCCATGGCTCAGCTCGCACGGCAGCGTCAACATAGCGCCAAGCCGCCTTTCTCAGACTCCGCGCTAAATTGGTTTCTAATGTGGTTATGGTGACCTACATTCTTCTTTCCACCCTCTCTCTCTCTTTCTGTCTTATTTTCTGTCTCTTTCAGACTTCCAAGGATCCTTGTCCTTCTGCTGTTTATCCCCTTAGACCATATCGCTTCCATAATGTCGTGACCTCTCTGTCCATGGTAGCTGATGAACAGATTACTTGTTTTCTGTAAACAGCAGGGAATTGTGGGAAGGTGCCGAGGCGTTTCGCAAGAACAGGCTGGCATGTAGCATTAAAAGATGCTCAATTTGAGCTTGTTTGCACTGATCAAATTGCTCGATGCTGGATGCTTTCACTGCATCTGATACTGACTGAGACACTAATTACTACAAGCCAGTGAGGAACCTCAGACACTATAATGCACAACAGGCTTTAAACATATATTATATGCAAGTCCATTTTTTTTTTTTTTTGGTGTTGACTGTAGAAACAAGAGGGAATTTTGGGAAGGCGCTGATGCATAAGAGCTGCTCAATTTGACTTCACATCAAGCATTCTAAAATCTGAGTGTAGAACATTCATTACTGACATGTTTAGTGCACATTTTTTGTAAAAAAAAATATATATAAATAAATAAATAAAATTTACAATACGTCCACATTTAAACACACTTATTATATGAAACATGTCTCTATGATAACCTTTTAATAGTTACTACAGCAGCATGAGCAGTGTCAGCTGTCTTGGGAGTTATAAATTCTCCCATTGTCAAGTAAATCTAGGCTACCTCTTTGAAATACTCTTAATTCTCAAGCTAGGACTGTTATTTATGATTTGCCTGCATTCTTGAGCTAAAATCTCAGATAATTCACAGAGAGGATGTGTATGTATCAGTACCAGATGTTGCAGTAACAATATGTGGAAAAGCATCAATCAAATAAGAATATCAGAGTTTAAGGGTGTTTTTGTAATGCACGGGATGCAGTGTCGACATTTTGGGTAATTTTTAGAGTCCACGTATTATTTTTTATAAACAGTTAATCCAAAATGGGAAAAAAATAACAGTTCCAAAAATATTCCATGTTTAGATTTCATTATTTCTCTAATCTTTCACAAAGGCATTGATTAAAATCATAAAAAGTGTTATCAAGACATGAGCAATGCTGGCTCAGTGGTTACGGTTCTGTGCTAGAGAGTCTGTTCTAGAGTCTTAAATCTCAGGGCTGCCAGATTACCAAATTTTGGCCTATAAAAGGAAGAGTATAAGCTTCACAGCTCCATAATTCTTTATATATTTTTACATTTTTGGGGGTTTTGTTTTTTCTTTTTTGGATTGTTATGGTGGGGGGATGATTCTGTTATCAGAAATCTACTTTTAGTCTTACTACTAAAACTACTCACCTGCGTGCTTGGTTTATATATTTTCATTTGAAATCCCCCCTTGAGATTCCATCTAAATCATGGAGGCCCCATATGAACATATCCACCTCTTACAGAACACAGAAGTTCCCAAGGAAAATGTGAAGGCCCAGATCTTACAGATTCAACAAAAAACCTCAACCAAACCATGCAGAACACTAGAGGAACCGCATTCAAATGTCCCACTACTCTAGAAAACCTTTCTGGATCAAAAAAAAAAAAAAAAACCTGACCAAATCTCAGATAACTACGACAAAGAATATGATCAAATCTAGCAGAACTGTGAACCCATAGAAATAAAAACAGACAAATGTCACAGAAATATAGAAACTGCAATCCCATAGACCCTAACCAAATCTCACAACAAGAATTCAACAAGAATTCAAATCACTCCGATGAATTTCCAATAACAAGTATCTGTTTTTAGCGTCCAGCAGTAGGATCCCATGCCCTCATTGTCTGCCTGGGTTCGATTTAATAAAATAAACAGAATTATTTAATATAATACAATTAACAATAATAATTCACAGTTTGTTCTTTTCCTGTGTGTATATTTGTAGAATTAACCAAAATATACATGTATTTTGGTGCCAAAAGTATTAGAAAGCCTATCCAATGATGCGTCATAGTCATAGATTTTCTATTTTGATAACTAAATAAGCTCAATTGGAAGACTCCTGAATGCCACTTGTGTATATAATCTTAATTGTTCTTACAGTTAATAGAAGGTTCTGTCATGCTTTTCAGGTATGAATGCCCAACTAGCTTACAACATTGCATCAGGAGACCCTCAGGCCCAATTCACCATCACTAACTTTGGTGTCCTTCAAACACGGAAACTTCTAGATCGGGAGACTCAGTCCTTCTACAACCTTGTTATCACTGTTAATGACCTGGCACCGCCTCCTGCTACCCGCTTTACCAGTACTGCCCAGGTATCAGTCATTCTACTGGATGTCAACGACTGCTCGCCCACGTTCGTTTCACAGAAGATGGCCTACATTCAGGAGAATACTGCAGTGGATACAGTTGTTTTTACAGCACATGCAATGGATCCAGACAGCGGGCCCAATAGCTATGTGGAATATTCGCTTGGCGGCACTTACGGAAGCAAATTTAGCATTGGAAATATTGATGGCAATGTAAAATTGATCGGAGAACTAGATCGAGAAGAGATGGCCAATTACACCCTGATGGTCATTGCCAAAGACAAAGGCCATCCAGCTCTGTCGTCCATGATGGAGGTTACCATGGTGGTGTTGGATGTAAATGATAATACACCAAGCTTCTCACAGAACATCTATGATATTGAGATTGAGGAAAACACCCTCACTGGTACTGACATCCTCCAGGTGTTCGCTAGCGATGCTGATGAAGGAACCAATGGACAAATCCGGTTCTCTATTGCTGCAGGCAGTGGACACTCTGATTTCCGTATTGATTCCGTGACAGGCGTGATCTCTGTGGCTAAGGTTCTGGATCGTGAAACTCGGTCTTCATATTCACTGGTGGTTCAGGCTTCAGATCGCGGGAGTAGCCCTCGAGTTGACCGCGCTACAGTAAACATTGTGCTTCTAGACATTAACGACTGTGCACCTATATTCGAGCTCTCACCATATACCATTAACGTCCAAGAGAACCTAGGAAACCTTCCCAAGAACATCTTACAGGCAAGTGTGGAAAATCTAAATCTCATAGATCGAAATAGAAGTTAATTATCTGTACATGAGGCTAAATCCCATTTAAATAAACCAAGTTATTAAAATGGTGAACTAAGGAAAAACCTTTCCAAATCTCACAGAACCCCAGGCACATAACCCAAACAACAAAGCATGCTATTAGAACCTTTCTCCTTTGGAAGCAGGAATCCATCCAAATCACACAACCCATACAGAGGAACCTTTCCAGGAACCTATCCAAATCACACAACCCAATTCAGAGGAACCTTTCCAGGAGTCTTTCCAAATCACACATAAGCTAAGAAAAACACAATACATAGGAACCCATCCACATCATGCATAACCTAACCAAATCAGAAAAATGTATCCAGATGAACCGTACCAGGAACACATCCATATCACCTAATCAAATTAACCAACCCATAGAGAACCCATTCTCAGCCTGAAACAGTCATCAGTAACATAAACCAAATAACATAACCCACAGAGCAGAACCCAGTCTGGATACCACTCTAATTGTACAACCCATACAGAAGAACCCTGCTAGGAATCCATCTGAATCACCCAACCAAAACAGAGGAACCTTTTCAGGAACCCATCCAACTCACATAACCCACAGAAAAGAACCCAGCCAAAGAGAACCTTTCCAACTTGCACAACCTATACAGAGGATCTCTGCCAGAAACCCATCCAATTCACACAAAATCCATTAGAATCTCTCCAATAACACACAACCCAGCCAAAGTCACACACAGTGTCTGCTCAGAACCTATGCAAATCAGAATCCCACTAAACTGCAAAGAATTTCTACAGAACCCATCCAAACCCTTAAAAATATTCTTACAACAATATTATTGCTGATATTGATTCAAGAATACATTGTTTAAAATTGGAGACAAATTAATCTTACAGCTGCACCTGGTCTCTTTGGCAGGTTGTTGCTCGTGATGATGATTACGGTCTAAATGGGCAGACGAGTTACACTCTGAACGGAGGGAACGATGATGGCTCATTCAGCCTGACATCTAGCGGGCAACTCAGACTGGAAAAAACACTTGATCGGGAGATCAAGGACCGTTACGAACTCATTGTCATTGCCATCGACTCAGGTGAGACTTCCTGCTTACCTCAGTGTGCAGTATTGCTTATAGTTTGCATAAGCTGCTTATACTGTACTAGACAAAAGTTGCCATTCTTATAGCTGAAGAAAGTATGTATGTTTGTTTTTAATGCATGCACAAAGGTCTGTCTGTGTGTGTGTGTGAGATGAGAGGGTGAGTATGAGGTTTAGGTTGTTATTGCTTGGAGGTCTGTAGATGAGTGTGTGTTTAGATCACAGTCTATTCTAGTTAAGTGCAGCTCTCCTGCAGCCAAACCACTGTGGCCTGTGGGTGGCTCCGCCCACATTCCAGACAGGTCATATGACCTAGGTTAATGATGGGTATGTTTTTTTTTTTTGTTTTTTTTAAACTGCAGTGAGAAATACAACACCATGTACAGCTGAGGAAGATATGTCTGTTTTCTAAAGGAAAATCTGCTAAATGTGAAAATTTGAAGAAATTTTGTCCTGTTTTTCAAAAATCAACATAACATATGTAGAAAGTAGCTGATTTAAAAGTTTCTAAGCAAATAAGATAGGCTTCAATGACAAATCAGCTAAACCTGACAGTCTAGCAAAAAAAACTGAAAGCAATGATCATAGGATCAGGATCGTAGTGTAAATTGATACCCTTGGTTCATTTGCTACTTGGCTTCAGACAACAACCAATTAAGCAAACCAAAAGTAAAACAAATGCTGCTGTTGTGCTGCACAGGGCTGAAAATCTGTTTATAAATGAATTCCATTTATTGGTCAGAAATATGGTGATGCAAAAAAGTTGAACAAAACCTTGCCAAGAGCAACAGTTGTTCACAAAAAAAAAATAAAAAATACATGCCATGTTTGAAGACTGGAACTTTGCATGATTATTTTGGCCAGAACTGGAGAAGTAATGGTCTAGACTTTCTAAGTCTGAAACAATAGATGATGTGAAAAAGAATCTGATTTAAGAATGAAGTAAAAGAACTAGGGCTCAAGGACAAAACCTAGAAAGCATATGCACCTGGTCGAAGAGTATTTGATACCGTACAAGTATGTAATCTAAGAAAAGTCAGAAAGTCTGAGCTTGAAACCATGAAAGAATATCAGGTGGACTGCAAAAACAGGTGAACAGGTGTGGGGGGGGATCCATTCTTGATTTTGTAAGTAGATAAATTGTTTAACCACAACAATCACAAATAAACTCCTATAGGGGCTGAATAAACTTGCAAACTCAGTATCTACTACTGAACATAACATGTAAGCTTCCTGCACTGTGATTGGCTCGAAGTACTTATTTCGACTGAATAGACAATTGAGAATAAATGGTCAGAAAATGGGTGGGGAACAATAACGCCTCTCCAATGCTTTTCGAGTTGCACTGTTTTGCTCCATTTACGTTGAACGACTTCTCGACCGTCCAATCGGCAGACTGCAATCCATTAAGCCTTGTCTTATTTTCTTTGGCAGACAGTAGCTGTTTTGTTCTCATAAACCCGCAATCGCCGGACAGGAGAATAAATATTTATTGCAGTTAAATCATGACTGACGATCCGTGAATTTGTTCGAAGTGATTTCGCTGACTGGCAGAAAGACGAATGTGAAAAAGAAAGAAAAAAAAACATTGCTTACAAAAATAGTCAAAAGCAGCTATTGTGCCCTAATAGGGAGGAGAATATCGGAAACCTCTAATGGCTTCCCGGCTGGAACGGTGCAGGATATTTAGCCGAGATATTTGCGGTGTTTTATAGAAAGGAGTCGGTCGTTCCTTTTTTGGACGGGGAGAGCAGCTACTCTCATCTATCAGTACAGCTGAGTCTTCGCTCTGAAAAAGAATTAGTCCGGATTTGGAGTTTTAGAGACTGGATTCGTCGTTATTATTGAAACACATGATGATGAATGGCTGAGTCTCACTCAGTGTGACCGTCGTTCACTCCATCCGTCTATCTGTCAGAGCGCTGCTGCATGGGACTGAAGCTGCACTTACAGGAGTGGAAAGAAAAGGACAGTGCCAGCACTTGACAGCTCATGGAGAGAGAGAGAGAGAGAGAGAGAGAGA
>JAOTRN010000025.1:7593470-7609765 GCA_028566695.1 Bagroides melapterus | reverse complement strand
ATGGATGGATGGATGGATGGATTCAGAATCAGTCACATGACCATCTAATCTACCTGAAACTACAAGTCAGTGTGTGATTGTGTGTGTGATTTTTAGGAAAAGTGACCACATCCATATTTAACTATTCAACTCTTCTTGCCACTTCATCACCTTCATGTTTAAATAGGTCCATGTCCAGCTTCAAGAAAATGAAGAAAAATAAACATGAAAATGAATAAAGTGGTGACTCACTGTGTTGGTTAGCGTTACAGTTAGCGCTAATTGTGTTCGGATTTCAAGTGTTTACTTTTGTTTATTTTGTGTGTGTTCACTGTTTAATTCATACACACACACACACTGTGAGATCTGAGACGTTCCCTCGGTGTGCGTAATCACGTTTCCTGGATGTAGACTCACGTTTCCCAACATGCTCATGCTAATTTGGCAATGTGTGAATCCCTTTGTCATCCAAATGAGAAGAAGAGCTGATTTAGCTTCACGCTTAAGGTTTATGAACTCATTATTAATTAAACTAATCCTCAGTAATCCTTCTCCGACCCGGAGCCTCAGTTTCAAATTCAAGTTCATCTCAAATCTATACACTCACTCGTTCCTTTGAGTCTGTCTCGATTTCTGTCTTTTTTTTTGCCTTTGTTTTTCTGTAACACTTACAGCTTTCTTTAGCCAGGTTAATAACTAAATCTGTTCGGTTCCCGCTAATCACGTTTTGGACATGAATGTTTTCAAGTGTCTAGCTTTAAAATAAAATTGGAAATCTAACCAAATATATGTTTATTGAAAAATGTATTATTAAATGATTATTGAAATGAAAAAAATCAGTTCATTTAGTTTTTGTATGAATGTTGTGACCAAACATGGCTTTTTTTTTTTTTTTTGGGCTGCAGCTTGCAGTTTGTTTTTTTATTTTGTTTTTTTGAATTGGTGAAATTGCAAACACTGGGGGGGAAAAAAAAAAAAAAAAAAAACCAATGGACACACATTCATCTCGGTTTAAATCTAAAGAAAATCTGCAGTGATTTGGAGTTTGCATGAGATTGGTTGGACAGAATGGGCCAAAATGAAATTAGCAAGAAAATTAGTGTAAATTTAAATAATAAAAATTATTAAAAAAAAAAATAAAATCTAGAATTGTTGTCATGGTGACAGCTTATGTAAGGAAATTTTTTAACATTTATGTGGAAGGAGTTTTCATTGTTAGTGCCTGGTTACCGCCTGTTTTTTTTTTTTATTTCTTGATAACATTGCTGCTTTTTTGTCTCATTAACTTGAAAATTTAGGAAAAAAAGCGAGGCTGGTGAAAGAGCAACTGCTTATAACTTTTATAAGTGATTGTTTTTCTGCTTTCTTTCCCCTCTCCTTTATTTCTTTTTCTTCATCTGTTACCGATTTAGTATTATCCCTACAGACCTACTGTGTGGTGATGCTGGAGGGCGGGGGGTAGGTTAGGAAAAGAGGGGAGGATGGGTGCTTTGTTCGTTGTCTGAGTCTGCTTCTGAGTAACATGGAGAAGTTTACTGTGTTAAACAGCTGCAGATGCTATGTGATTAGAGCAGCGCTTTTCCGCAGCCTCCTGTCGCGCTCGACAAATTTACATTCAGCTGAGAGACTGAGCAGCGTCTTTCTTTTCAGAATCCTCTTATTATGGAGATTATATTGTGTAGGATGATGCTCTGACAGCAAAAAACGATATTGCTTTTGCCACACACACACAACAACAACAGTCTGCCATAATGGGAATATCTAATCAACTATCTGTATATCTATTGGGATGTAAAATCCAAAGTGGGTGTAGCCTAAACCAGAGCTGAAAAAGATATGCGACTGGAATGTCAGTCGTGTCAGATTGGTGTGTACATTTTGCTTGAACGCTCCTCTCAGTATCTCTGGAGGTTATAATTGGTCAGCTTATTATCTTATCTTTTGAATAAATGTATTTCCCAAAATATAATAAACAACCTATTAGCTTTTAAACCACGAGGTCCAGGCAGCTACTAAGGATGAATGAATGTATGAACACAGTACACACATCGTACACAAGGCTTTCTTTGTTCATCCAGTTCCGATGCACAGTCCTAGTCTCAATGTTTAAAAACAAATTCAAAAATAATCTGTCCGTATTCAGTTATATCTCTAGTCGCTATGCCTCATAAAATGTCAACTCAGCATATTCCTCTCTCCGATTCTGACCTGTGGCTGCTCCTCTGACTAAAATGCCACGTATAAGATGTTTCAGGTTATATGACTTTTTTCCCCCCTGAGTCGTTCTGACCATGTCATCTAAAGAAGAAACCAGCAAGAGATCCCACTGCCAAAACTGAGAGGTCACGATTCATTAAAACACCAACACCACTGAACTTGTCCTGTCCTGAATTTTTACCATGACGACCACGTTTGGCCAGTTTTTGCAGCCTAATAGTGACTGGAAAAATGTAGTAACGCCATATTGCTGTGGCTTTTTCGATTTATGAAAAATGTATGAAATGATTTGCTTGGTATATGAAACAAATTTTTGTAAAATTGGCTACTAGCAAGCTAAAAAGCCTGTTAAAATAATACACTACCAGAGGTACATGCTATTTATGCTAATTGCTGCAAACCAGCTAGCCAAGTGTTTAATTAGCATCTGTGGCTCTGTCCCAGATGTCACACTACTAGAATAAGTAATATGTGATAATACTACTAAAATTTACCACTTGTAGCATGTGGTTTGGGACAGAGCCCAGCCTTTTTTTGTTCCAGTCCTTCTTATAGAAATCTCGATCTTTTTCAGGATCTCCCTCTCTGAGCGGATCTGCTACGGTAACCGTTCTGGTTGATGACATAAATGACATGGTGCCACTTTTTTCCTCCACCTCTTACCACACCTCCATATCTGAGAACGCTCCCACAGGAAGTGACGTAATTCTGGTCAATGCTTCCGACGGAGATGTGGGTCAAAATGGAGTCATTAGGTACAGTGTATATCGTGTATATACTTTTATATTTTAAGTACCCAATCAAAAGTAGACATTATTCAGTAGTTATTCTCTAATCTTTTAGCTTTTCCAGTTAGAGTTTCAACTTTTTATGATTATTAGAGAGTGAAGCTCATACAAATTCATGTTAGAATTGTTTGTCTAAACACTTGTATACGTATCCCAGAGAACAAAGAACGTGGACCTTTTTGTGTATCATTGTTGTAACATAATTATGTCCATTATGTAGTCCATAGTCCTACTTTAATTTCCCCCTTGTAGCACACACAGAAAAGTATTCATGTTTACACACTCCCATAGACAAAACCCAAACCACTCTAAACCGTCCCACTCCCTGCTGGGGGGTGAATGGTGTGCTCCAGTTTTGCAAAAAACATTCTAATGAGGATGATGATGGACAGTGACAGACAGACCAGCAAGCAACAGGGGGTTTCAGACCAATTTTTACCCTTCCGTCCTGTTCACATTAAAGTGACCCATTTTAAATTGTCACTAAAAGTGGAACACCACTGGCAAATATATATGTTGATGTTATTAGGCTTCTATTAATCTCCTAAAACCTTACAGGTATCTATAATTAGGATGACCCCAGAGCATAGCAAATGAAATGTCATACTGATAAGTATAAAAAAATATTTTGGAGATTTCAATTATTTAAATTCTCTCTCAATTATATTTGACAATGTGCAATAATAGATCATTTTTAGACCCAAAGTAAATCACTTTAATGGAAATTGAATTGAAAAGTAAATTGAAAGTTAATGTTAGAAGCATCATTGAATCAAAGGCCCTATGATTTCTTTTTAAAAGGAACTTTTAAAATGGAAAAATCACAACCCAAATTTTAGTACAATAATAAAGAGACATATCATTAACCGCTCTTTGATATGAACTTATATTTATCTTTCATGAGCTATATTTTTACAACTAGTTTAAAAAAAGTTGAACTATACTGATCTATAGTAAGTTATACCAAGTATAGTAACTAAGTCTAATCTTAAGAGATGTTCATGCCCATGTTTAATTTAATTCAAATTTCTATCTATGAGGTTTTCTGTAAATGATGCATGTTTTTTTTTTTTTCCCCTAACACAGTTACAGTCTGAGTGGAGGAGATGGGCAGTTTTCCATAAATCCTGCCACAGGGCAAATAATAACCAGCTCACTTTTGGACCGAGAAATACAGGACAGTTATGAACTGCTGGTGGTTGCATCAGACAGTGGACATCCAATACCTCTCTCCAGCTCAGCCACAGTTTCTGTGGTCATTAACGACATTAATGATAATCCACCACGGTTTCATCACCACCCCTATGTCACACACATACCTGCCTCAACCTCTCCAGGTAAGTGATATAACAATGTTGGTTAATGGACTTCTTATTATAAAAACAAAAGTAATAAATTGAAAAAGGACCAGAAGTAGCCTTTACCCTATAAACAATGTGAGTTTGTATAATGCATTAAATTAGATACTAGTAATTAATGAAGGAAACATTTCTAGTATCATAGGGATGATTCTCTTCTGTTTGGTATGCAGGTTCATTAGTGTTTGCTGTCACGGTAACAGATGAAGATACAGGCTCTAACGCTCAGCTGCACTACTCTCTAAGTGGTCGAAACTCTGAGAAATTCACAATTGACCCAATCCGAGGAGCCATCACAGCCAGTGAGAAACTCACCGCCACTTCTGAGGTCACGTTCACGGTTCGTGTCAAAGACGGTGGAAGAAATCCCAGAATAGATAGTACGACTGTAACGGTCCGTTTCGTGTCAGGTGGAGATTTCCCAATCGTCAATATCAAAGAAAAAAGATTCACTTTTCCAGAAAATCAAGCCATCAATACCGTTGTTACCAAAGTTGCAGGATCATCTACGAGAGCTGGACCATTATCATACTACATCGCCAGTGGCAACTTGGACAATGCGTTTCATGTAGACCAGCTTTCAGGAGAACTGTCCATCAAAAAGGCGCTAGATTATGAGAACATTGACAAGTATGTACTCTGGATTGAAGCACGAGACCAAAGCTTTCCCCCCTACTCAGCGTATGAGAAAATTGAAATCGCAGTGTTGGACATTAATGATAACAGTCCTCTTTTTGAGAAAGAACCATTTCATGCTGAGATTCTGGAGAACCTTTCACCTCAGAGAGTACTTGTGGTGTCAGCTCTTGATGAGGACAGTGGCCCTAATGGGCAGCTGGAATATGCTATCACTGATGGAAATAAGGAAAATAGCTTTAGCATCAATCGGGCTACAGGAGAAATTCGCACCACTCGGCCCTTGGACAGGGAAAAGGTAGCTCAATATATATTAATGGTAAAAGCTACAGACCGTGGTGCATCCCCAAAAAGCACTGAAGTCAATGTCATCATTAGTGTTCTGGATGTGAACGATAACGCTCCAAGATTTTCAAAAATATTTAGTGCTACAGTACCAGAAAATGCACCCGTGGGGTACACAGTAACCCGTGTGACAACTACTGATGAGGATGCTGGTGCCAACGCTGTTAGCCGCTACACTATTAGTGATACAAGTCTTCCCTTTAGCATCAATCCTAGCACAGGAGACATAACCATAAGCAGGCCTCTAAATAGAGAGGACACTGATCATTACATCGCCAAAGTCTCTGCTCATGATTCGGGCTGGACTGTCAGCACGGATGTCACTATATTTGTGACTGACATAAATGACAATGCTCCTAGATTTAGCAGGCCATCCTACTACCTTGACTACCCTGAACTTACTGAGATTGGGTCACTAGTCACCCAAGTCTCTGCTACAGACCTTGATGAGGGATTTAATGGTAAAATATTCTATTTCATTAGATCTCAATCTGAATACTTTCGTATAAATTCGAGCACTGGGGAGATATTTATCAAGCAGCAACTCAAATATCAAAATTCAACTGGTCACAGTAATGTTAACTTAAACAGACATAGCTTCATTGTCACAGCATCTGACAGAGGTGTCAAACCTCTATTAAGTGAAACCACTGTGATTGTAAATGTAATCGACAGCAATGATAATCCTCCCATATTTGAGTCATCCTCTTATTTTACTCCTGTTACTAAGAGTGTAAAGGTTGGCACCAAACTCATCAAAGTCACAGCACACGACAAGAAAGACTATGGTGTCAACTCTGAAATTGAGTATTCAGTATCAGGAGGCAACAGCTCAAGTAAATTCCGTTTGGATAAGCAGACTGGATGGGTCACTGTCGGCTCTTCTCTTGCGTCTGATGTTAATAAAGTTTATCTGCTTGAAATAACAGTGAGAGATAAAGGGACCCCACCTCTTTCAAATAAAACTACTCTTAAAATTGCTGTTACAGAAGAAAATCACCACACTCCAGAATTTTCTCAAAGCCAGGTTACTGCCACAGTCTCTGAAAGTCTTACTGTTGGTACAGCAATCCGCACTCTCTCTGCAAGGGACAAAGACAAGGACAAACAGATGAATGGACTCATTACATATGATATATCTTCAGGCAATGACGATGGCCTGTTCTCAGTCAACAGTAAAACAGGTGTCTTGTCCTTGGCTAAACCTTTGGACTATGAAAAAAAACAAAAACATGAACTTAGAATATCGGCTACAGATGGAGGGTGGATAGCCAAAACCAGCTATGTTACAGTTAATATCCACGTTACTGACGTGAATGACAACCCCCCAGTGTTTGACCCTGATGAGTACTTCCCTGTTGTACAGGAAAATGTGCCGAGTGGTACCACAGTGGTCAAAATGAATGCCACAGATAGAGACTCTGGCCCCAATGCTGTTTTGGCTTATGTCATCCAGTCCTCAGATAGTGACCTTTTCATTATAGATCCCAACACAGGTGTCATAACTACACAAGGTTTTCTCGACTACGAGGCCAAACAAGTATATCATCTAACTGTCAAAGCATTCAACATTCCTGACGAAGAACGCTGTAGCTTTGCAAATGTCAACATTCAACTTAAAGGAGCCAATGAATATGTTCCTCGTTTTGTATCTAAGCAATATTACTTTGAGGTTTCAGAGGCTGCACCCAAAGGCACTGTTGTTGGAGAGGTATTTGCAAGTGACAGGGACTTGGGACAAGATGGCATTGTTTATTACTTGATTTTTGGTAGGAGCAGGAAAAAAGGTTTTGGCATTAACAAAAACACAGGCCAGATCTATGTCACAGGACCTCTTGATCGTGAAAAAGATGAAAAAATATCCTTGAAAGTCCTTGCCAAAAATGCAGGGAGTATTAGAGGGGCAGATATCGATGAGGTGTTTGTGAATATCACAATCCTTGATGCCAATGATCCTCCAGTGTTTACACAAGAGTTATATGATATTCAAGTGAGTGAAGGACTCTCACCTGGAGGTCTTGTCACATTTGTGAGTGCTGAGGATTCAGATTCTGTGCCAAGCTGGAGCAGATTCACCTACTCCATTGCTGCTAACCACGAATCTACTGCTTTCACAATCAACCCACAAACTGGACAGGTTTCTGTGGCAGCTGAGCTGGATCGTGAGACCACACCTGTGTACAACTTGACACTGCTGGCTATAGACTCTGGTTCACCTGCAGCTACTGGTACTGCCAGTTTGATTGTAACTTTAGAGGACATTAATGATAATGGGCCCACATTAGTGACCATGAGTGGAGAGGTCATGGAGAACCAGAGAGCAGGAACAACAGTGATGACCCTCAGTGCTACTGATTCAGATCTTGCACCAAATCAAGGTCCTTTCTCCTACAGTCTAGTGACAACTTCATCAGCTTCATCTTACTTCACAATAACCTCTTCAGGGGAGCTTAGCACCAGTCGGGAGATAGACAGAGAACAGATCAGTGATTTCTACCTTTCTGTGGTCATCAAAGATTCTGGCATTCCTCAGATGTCTTCTACAGGCACCATCCATATAAAAGTTAATGACCAGAATGATAACCCATCTCAGCCTCGCTCTGTTGAGATCTATGTTCATTACTTTGGCAACATGTTCCCTGGAGGGTCCCTAGGTATTGTGAAAGCTCAGGATCCAGATATACATGACACATTCCATTGCACCTTGATCCCCCCTGTTGCAAGCCTTTTTAGTATTCCCAAAGGAACCTGTGACCTGAGTTCAAATTCCCGATCCACGGACGGTACGTTTGACATCACAGTGCGCAGCAGTGATGGTGTACATGGTGCTGTCAACAGCAACGTCCGTGTTTTCTTTATTGGGTTCAGTAATTCTACAGTGGACAACAGCATACTTATCCGACTCAATTCTCAAAGTATTAGCAACTTCCTTAATAATCACTACCTCAGTTTCTTACGCATTGCAAACTCACAGCTAGCAGGACTTGGTACTGGAGTTCAACTCTATGGGGCATTTGAGTTGAATAACCAGACCTTCCTCATGGCAGCTATCAAACGTGGACATGGACAGTATGTGAACCCAAGTGGTGTGACTACTTTTTTCCAGAGTATAAAAGAAGCGTTGCACAGGCAAAGTGGGGTTAAAATAGATTCTGTGGACCACGACCCCTGCACTAACAACCCTTGCCAGAATGGTGGCAGCTGCAAACGGCGCCTTGGTGTCGCACCAGACATCATGACTGTAGAGAGTGTCCCAGTCATTCTTGTCTCAAATCACCCCTTACAGCCATATGTCTGTAACTGCAGGCCAGGATATGCTGGTAGTCTGTGTGAAACTGACATCAATGAATGTCTTCCATCACCTTGCCACAATGGAGGAACCTGCCATAACCTTGTAGGTGGCTTTTCATGTTCCTGTCCAGAAGGTTTCACTGGGATGGCATGTGAAAGGGATGTCAATGAGTGCCTGTCTAATCCATGCAAGAATGGGGCCCTGTGCCAAAACTTCCCCGGTGGCTTCAACTGCCTTTGCAAATCAGGATTTGCAGGTATAGTACAACATGTCATCTAGATCTTATGAGCAGCTATTGATCAAGTCATTGCATATTCTCTTTGCACACAAATATAGCAAAGTTTTGACCCAAGAAAAATATTTGCTTCTGCAAAATTGGAGAGCTGTTGTAACTCTAGGATTCAGTGATGACTGCCAAAAAAACAATTGCTGTTAGGATTACGGGTTGGGGGTATCAGCTATGATACATATCAACTTGTCATGTTTATGTTAAAGTAAATGGGATGATACAGTTTGACCCTAATAAGGACACAACTACAGGCTGACCTTAAGTGCACTTGAGTCAAGTTTCACTACCTGCTTTTTGTGGACTAAAGTCTTTCCATGTTTATGCTTTGAAGAGCCCCTTAAGTTAAGAGTTCATTTGGCAAACTGCTTAATGGAGTCTTGAAAGGGAAAATACTTTGATGAGGCTCTTCTCTTAACTGTTGAATGTAGCAAGCATCAGACATGTGATCTAATTAAAATGGTTCATGTAGTGTCAACACACAGCGGTGTATATTAGCCCCTACCAAATGTAATGGCTTGTTGAAGACGTAATAAATGTAACTAAGCTTGTGTGTAAAGGAAGTGAATGCACTTAACTGTTTACGATAACATTATATTGAATCAGCTCTGTTTGGGCAGCTGCTGCCTGTAGCTTTTGGAAGGGCCTATTCATATGGAGCTACAGCAGACGGTTTGTCTCTGGCACGCTCAAGCTTTGAGTCATTATTGTCCTATTTTATTATAACCATAATAAATGATCGTGAGCATTCATGTCAGAGGCCCCAGATAAATGGGGGGCTGTAGAAGTATTACACCTATTGACTTACAGTAGTTTGCCTGCCCTCCCGCTGAACCTCAAACTTCCTGTTTTGTAGACCCAATTGTGGGGAAGGAATTTATTTCCCTAAAGCTTTTGGACTTGCATAACTGCAACCATGAGAGAAAAGGCAAATCTTAGTTCTGTACATTCATGAGTTTGCATCTTCCCTACCATCTTGTATTGATCACCATCTGTTTATTTTGCTACTCCCATTGTGTAATGTTCATTTTTATAGGCCTCCCAGTTCTAGTGAAGATAGGGTATATATGTTGAGTTAATGTTGTCATGACAGGTATATGCTTTCATTCCCTATTTTTTTTAGACACTTGGGTGCATTTACAAGGTGAGAGCCTTTCAGAATTGTTTTGGCTGAGGAGGTTGAAATAGACCAGAACTAGAGAGTGCGCAAATGCACAGAATCCCCTGTTGGTTTCTGAGAGCCCCATACAAGAACAGCCCTTCACCATATGCCTATGTCATCCTCACCTCATTCATTTTCATTTGTGTTGTTTCATGAACTCAGGGAAAACCTGTGACTCCATCATCAATTACTGTGAGTGTAACCCCTGTTTCAATGGAGGTTCCTGCCAGAGCCGTGTGGAAGGCTATTACTGTCACTGTCCGTTTGGTAAGTCATCACTCCAGCTGCAAAAGCCAGGTGTTCCAGGCTTGTTCGCGAGCAGTGTTTATCAGACTTGGCCATGATTCAGGCAATACTGGAAAATATCAAGCTCCACTAGGAGTGAAATATCCATTTAATTTTTTAATTCCCCAAATTGTCTGATTTGGGGGAATGTTTGTTACTTATTCTGTATGCATAATGCTTATTAGCTTGAATTCATATAAAAAAAAAAAGGGATACAAGATTATCATATCAATTGAAGAAATATTAACGTATCCTTCCTGTTTCACAGGTGTTTTTGGAAAACACTGCGAGCTTAACAGCTATGGATTTGAGGAGCTGTCTTATATGGAGTTCCCAAGTCTGGATCCCAACAATAATTACATTTACATTAAGTTTGCTACACTGAAGGAAAATGCCCTGATTATGTACAATCATGACAACCAAACTGGTGATAAAGCTGAGTTTCTGGCACTGGAGATCTATGAAGGTCGGATGAGGTTCTCCTTTAACCTGGGCAGTGGCACCTACAAGCTCATCACTATGGTTCGAGTTTCAGATGGTCAGTTCCACACAGTCATAGCCAGGAGAGCAGGAATGGTAAGTAAGATTTGTAAAATAACATCCAACATGGTCACAAGTCATTCAGGACATTTTGAAATGTCTAGTCAAAAAATGTCAACTATCTCTCTATAGGCCACTGGTAAACTACTGATGCTCTGTAGATGAGAGGAAACAATGACATGATTACAGTAGAAAGTCCTTAACAGCTAATAGAAGATGTTGCAAATCATTGTTAGCACTGTGATATAAAAGCAATATGGTGCTGTTTGTATATGCTACAGTTGTAAATCTGGTCTGAAGATTATTGCGGTGCAAAAGATTGAAAACCTAGCTTTCAGCACATCCATATAGAGGTGTAAAGAACATGTATGGAAAAGGTGTTGTGGGTCATTTAATTGGGTCTGTGTGTGCTTTTTTGGACATGGATTTTAAGCAGATGTTAAAGTTATAAGCAACCCTTGGTTGTCCCTCTGTGCTTAAGCTTGAACTATGCTAGTCAAGGCTACGTTTGTTTAGTTAAGACGTTCCAGTTTCTGCCCAGAGGCAGCTGCTGACTTTTTTATTACCCTGTTATGACTTAATGTTCCCTCATTTCTACCAAGGAGAGAAGATACAATCAGAGGTTGCAACATAGGTATCACTGAATGGCCACTGTGCCATAGTTGGATGAAGAGTTTGCCTATTAAAAATGGAGATCCTGTGAATGAATCCCAGCAGTACATTTGCTTTAGTTGCCCCAGGGCAACTAAAGACAGGGCCTTAACTTTCTATAGTAATTCAGTGGTTAAGACCTGTTTAAACCCCAGCACTGCCAAGCTGACAAGATGGGAAAAGACAACATTTAAGTGAAAACATTTGATGGCAAGTTTCCTTTTATATGTAGACCAGTAAGTTGGGCAACAAACATGCTTGGAAGAAGTGAAAGTTGTATGTGCCCCAGCTGGATTCATTTTAGAAGAGAGAGCTCGCAAACACACACTTATACACACTCTCTTCTGTGCAATAAGAGCCTATGTTGTATAAAAAATAAACTGCCTATAATCCAGTCTTATGACAACAAATATTCTAATAGTTTGCAACAAGAAGTCAGTTATTTTTACGTCGCATGTTTTCATGTCTGGGATTCTTCGCCATTGTGTGCAGTATAACTTTGGGGTCCAATTCTTTGATTTTCATATCTTAACGAATGTGATTTAGTCGACGTGGAGAGCCAATTGCAGATCAGTACGCTTGCTGTGCGAGGTCTTTCTTTGCGGCCAAAGCTCTTTGAAGTGTAGAGCCACAGTAATAAAAAGCCCAGATGGTCGAGCCATGCGGTAACTCAACTGTATCAGTGTACACCAAAGCTGCAGAAGACAAATGCGTCTTGTTTCCATCGTTGGTTTATTTTCTCGCAGCCGTATTTCACTCTCCCAAGCCACAGCTCTGCGTTAACGATTAGGAACGGGGGCTTTTTGCGGGTTTTTGCTGTGTTTACCCAGAGGCCTGTGTGGGCGCCAAGCTTCGCCCCCTGTTTTTCAACACCTTTGCGCTCTTTCCATCTCTCTTGCCACAACCGTCTTTCCTCCCTCTGTTCATAAACCACAGAGTTGTGGATTTGGACACAATGGCAGTGAGGAGCCATAGTGTGTTTGTTTAACAAGAGAGAGGAATGATGTTTCTATTTAACTCACTGTAACTCTTTATTTCATTCACAACAATTTTGCCTCATGTGAACTTTTAGTTTGGGGTCTTCTCAGTTTATAAGGATAGAAGAAATAGGAAAATCCAAGCAGTTGTGCTAGCTGTTCAGTTGTTTACCCCACCAGTAGCCATTATAGTAAGAAGAATACAAACTGCTCCTAGATTTCACTAATTGTTAGCATTGTTTTTCTTTTTCTCACTTCAAGTCACTACAGTGAGAAGGATACAAGAGAAAGGAACCATCTACCAGCCATGCAAATTAGTCCACAATATAGGATACAAGAATTAGGAAACTATGAGCGGCATTGCTAACCTATCCTCAACTGGTTTTGCTAGGTGGTATCATAATTAGCATTGTTTTTATTACCTCATTTGAGTTCAGTGAAGTGTGAAAGATATCATGAAAGGAAACTTCAGTGAAAAGGATCCAAGTCATTGCAGTCATTGTGTAGCATTTCTTGTTTCATTTGTCATTGCAGCAAAGGCTAATTTAAGGCTCATTTTCCTAATAAATTATGCATTCTCTCTTTCCTTTGTAAGGCTGCATCACTCACTGTTGATCTTTGTGGAGAAGAACAAGAACCTGGGTACTGCGCTGTGAGCAATGTGGCTGTCCATACTGACTGGTAAATACACACAATGGTAGCTGTAGTTTTCTTAATTAGCTTCAGTTGGCAATTCACTTACCTGTACCAAAATTGTATTAATTTAATCATCATTATTTGATGTCATTGTATGGTTTATTTGGTTAATTTTCCTCCTTGTTTGTCTTTTTCTTTTTATTCAATCTCTCTTTGACCTATTCACTCTGTATTTTGCTCTCCACATCATCTTCATCTATATCTTTTCCTCCGTCTTCGCACTCGTTTATTTTCACAGGATATTGGATGTACAGCCGAATCGTTTGTCAGTTGGTGGCGTTCGGGCGATCGAACCGATCCTACAGCGCAAATATCAGGTGAACACACACGATTTTGTCGGCTGCATCATGGAATTTGCCATCAATGGACGTCCTCTGGAGCCATCACAGGCCCTGTCATCTCAAGGCATCTTAGACAGGTATGCATATACTTTTACATGTAAAACATATCATATATATGTAGACAAGATTCATGTCACCTATTTCAATGATGAATGTAAAGAGTTTCAACTTTCCATTTATTTGGTTGAGGGGCAGTGGTGGCCCAAATGGTTAAGGTTAATGGACAAGGTGCCTTTGCTGGGCAATTGAGCAAGGACCTTAACCCTCCATGTTCCAGGTGTGCTCTGCTACAATCGAAGTGATGCATGTGTAATTAATTTTTGCCTATTTTATAGTCTTTGCCTATGTTTAGGGTGTATATGGCTGGCTCCTCCTCCTGTACACTGCAAAAAATGACTCTTAGTAGTTTTGTCTCTTTTTTAGTACAAATATCTAAAATTTCTTAAAATCAAGATGCAGTTTCTTGATGAGCAAAATGACCTAAGAAATTAAGTCTAGTTTTTATACGAAAAATCATAAGCATAAATTCACATAAATTTGATATTTTTTGTATAAAAACTAGACTCAATTTCTTAGGTCATTTTGCTCATCAAGAAAATGCATCTTGATTTAGGAATTTTTAGATATTTGTACTAAAAAAGAGACAAAACTACTGTAAGAAAGTCATTTTTTGCAGTGTAGTGGTGGTCATTTCTGTCTCTTCATAGCTTTGCATGTTTACTGGCACATCTTATTTTTTAAATTGTCTCAAGTCTTCCTTGAGCCAACGTATCTGTGCCTGTGGTTTATTTATCACTACTGTCCTATATGGCAAAGACAAGATGTTGATGATGCCTAAAAGAAAACCATAGCACATCTGTGTGTACTGTTAGCTCAGTCAACAGAGAAGAACTTGGTGAGAGGAAAAATGACTGGGTTCACCATTACCAAATGTGTTTCATATGGAGAGAAAGAGAAAGATAGTCGTATTGGTGTTTTTGTAACTGTTGAAATGAAAACAGTTCTTGCTACTGGACTCTTTTTGGACTCTACTGTATTCACACACATGGTGAACCCACTGCCTTCAACAGGCAGCTATTGAAGATCACACTTCAGTCAACCACCTGCTGTCTATAACTTTTATTAGTGTCCAAATCTCTGTTTTTGTAAGCTAGAAATAACATGCAGTGTTTTTATGGGTTTATAAAATGGAGGCGACAGATCTTTTGCTAATATGCTAATGTGGCTCGCTCTCTTGCGATCTGTTTTTGTTAGTTGTGGGATCATCTCATCTGCTTCTCTGACTGTCAGTACATCAAAATGTTGGCTTTATGTGTGTGAATTTTTGTGTATGTGTCTTGCAGATGTCCCAGGATGGAAGGAGCATGCATCACAAACCCTTGCAGGCATGGTGGGACCTGTTTGGACATGTGGTCATGGCAACACTGCCAATGTGCTGAAGGACTCACAGGGAAATACTGTGAGAAATGTAAGGGATAGTATTCATTGGGATGATTTGGATTGATTGGGAATATTTACTCAAAGAGCCAATTTGGAATTTGACAGGGTTGGAAATGTCAGTGGGGGCAGTTGGATATAGACCGATTGTGTCTGGTTAACGGAGGTGCAAATTAAGATATCAACTGAGAAATATTGGACTTGAATACATTGCAACAGGTCAGAGTGGGAAACTCTATTTGGATCAGTTGGGTTAGATTAGTCAGACAAGGCAGTTTATCTTGGGGAAACTGGCTAATATTGGTCAGACAGGACATTTTGTAAGAATATGATTGCTCAAAGGTACAGTTTGATTGGAATTATAGGGTAGGGTGGGCAACACGGGCAATTTAATTTAGGTCACTGGGGCAATTTGATATGGATTTGTTTGGTATGATGGGTCAGGGGCAGTTTCATATAGAGCAGTATATGGGAACAGGGTAGATAAATGGGGTAATAATTGTAAAATGAAGAACTTTGATGTAGTTAAGTAGGGGTAAGATGGGCCAAAGTAGAACAATGGCGGTAAGTCTGATGTTACATATAAAGCAATAGAGTGAGGTGTGTGAAAGAGGACAGTTGGATATGTTAATGGAGAGGCTTCTACCTGTAGAATAGTTTAAAATGAGTTTTCCTCTTTTTCTCTCCCAGTCATTTCTGCAGATTCTGCTTTGTCCCTTGACGGGAGCGGCCGTTTGGAATACTCTCTTCGTCAGAGCTGGAAGAGAGACGTGATGATGCAGCGGAATTTGCAGAGCTTCTCTCACACATACCCACAGTTACAAACACACTCGCTTACACACTCAGAGAGCAGCAGTCTGGAGCTGAAGTTCCGCACTCGCAGCAAAACTGGAACAATTTTACACGTCCAGGAGATCTCTAACTACACTACTGTCAGGGTGAGAAGTAACACACACATGCTCCAGATAAACTACTCTAAGCCTTGATTTACCTTAGCAAGCGAAGAGTTTGTGTGTGTGCGCTCTATTTCCTCACTCAGTTCCAGTTTAAATTTATCTAATTCTAGGCACAAAGCCAATCACTCAAACTTTCTGCATCTCTTCACCCCCTCAACACAAATTTATTCCGCTTTGTGTCACCATGGATTCCTTACTTCTTCTACTTCATCTTTCTATTCCGGTCATCAATCCCATTTCTCTCTCATTCTTGCTGTCTTCCTGTTTCTCTATTGGCTTCATTCTTCTTTCTATTACTAATCTCCTGTCATTTAACATTTTATTTCACACACACACACACACACACACA
>JAOTRN010000025.1:7577821-7592096 GCA_028566695.1 Bagroides melapterus | reverse complement strand
TATATTACATTTGCAAAGTTAGAGATTTTTGTGCTGGTCTTTGAAGTAATCATGAAATTTAACACCTAATATTTTATTAAGAATAAAAGTCTACTTTTTCTAGCTATTCAACAGATTTAACCAATTATTTATTGCATATTGTTTTGTATATTGAAATATATTTAGATAAGCTGTGTTTTTTTTGTGGATTGTTCATACACTTAAACCAGTTCTTGGTTATATCTATGAACCCCATGGCAGGAGTGTTAGAAAGCTAGCACACTATTAAATAAGTAATGTTAGCAAATACAGCAGCTTGTTCAGAGAAGCAACTTTTTAAGGTGATATTAGTTCAGAATGGGGGAAAAAAAATAAAAAATTAAGAGACTACGTTTTTGATAAACGTTGAAACAACAGTGTTTTACCAATCAACTCTTATTGAATCCAGGAATGTCTAGAGGTTTTTTTTTTTGTTTTTTTTTTTAAAAGATAACATCTTTGGCCACATATATCGAGTTCAGAACCATCTGGGTGAAATGGTGATGTGACTAATCAGAACGTAAGCTATCGTGTTTCCTCTTGATGTTGCCTCACCAACGTAAACAGATGTTTATTGAATTTATTCTCCCCCCACCATGTAAATGGAGAGGATTTGGTTTTGCTTTATTAGACACGAAAAGGCCAAGTCGGCTTTGGCTGAACCTGATCCCTCTAACCTGCACGCAGGGAAACTTTTATACTCCCATATTTCACATGCCGTTAGTGTGTTTCAATTTGTTGCAGTGAGATAAAGGGAACAAACTTGACCAGATGTTGCTGTTTGTGGGTAATACCAGAAACAGGGGCTGCGCAATAAATAAATGTGTTCCTGAGTAAAAATTTGTGCTTTTTAATCCTCTCATAAATACCAGTAATGTCCTGTTAATGCTAAAAATTATGATTGTAATACTCATTTGCTAATAATAAAAAAAAGCAATGGTAGTAAAACAGTACCGTTAGTATATTAGTATAATAAAACAATAATCCTACACTTCTAATCCAAAAATTAATGTTAATATTAATCTGCTGATTAGAATTTCTCTAATTATAATTATTAGTTACATTGTTGCTAAAGTAGTATTTAGAATAATAAAATTATCATTTATATCTCTCACTGTTTTATGTTGTTGGTGGATGATAATTATAATTAAATAGAAAAATTTCTTGCTTATAATAAGAATCCTAGCATGAATGGTAATAATCTGTATGATAATCATATTACCATTAATACTCTGTCTCCTTTCAGGTTTTGATGGCTGCTATGCATATGTCAAATACAACAACGAGCTCCTGCCCTTCTCTGGTGACCACCGAACTGTCTCCATCTCCATTTCCGGGACAGACGAGTCAGTGAAAATTGGTTGCCGTGGGCCGAACATGTGTGCTAGTGCCCCCTGCTGGGATGGAATGATGTGCGTCAACCAGTGGTTTAGCTACCAGTGCGTTCCTCCTGGAGACTGTGCTTCCAGTCCCTGTCAAAATGGTGGCAGTTGTGTCCCCGCTAACCGTGGGGGCTTTAGCTGTGTTTGCAATGAACTGTATACAGGACGAGTGTGTGAAACCCTAGTGGCATGTTTGGGTGTGACTTGTCCACATGGCACAGTATGCAAAGTTGGAACCAACGGAGGGTTTAGTTGTATTTCTGACTCCAACAATGAGGAATTTGTTTTGCCAATTTGGGCAGTTCCAGCTATTGTGGGCGGCTGTGCAACGATTCTTGCTCTGTTGGTGCTTGGCCTTATTTTGCACAATCACTGCAAAGGTGGCGGGAAGACAGCCATACCAAAGGAGGAGAAGAAAGCAAAGAAAAAGAAAAAGAAGAAGAAGAAGGGAAGCGAAAATGTGGCATTTGATGATCCGGATAACATCGGGGATGTTGATATGACTGTGCGGAAGCAGCCGGAAGGAAACCCAAAGCCAGATATCATTGAGCGTGAGAATCCCTACCTGATATATGATGAGACAGACGTTCCAGAGAGTGGTGACACGATTCCGAGTGCACCGGAAATTGCAGAAATTGAGCACTATGACATTGATAATGCCAGCAGCATTGCACCATCTGATGCTGACATTGTCCAACATTACAAGCAATTTCGTAGCCACACCCCCAAATTCAGCATTCAAATCCAACGCCATAGTCCTCTGGGTTATGCTCGGCAATCGCCACTAACCTTGGGTGCTGCTAGTTACACTTACCAACCTTCTTACACTCAAGGACTCCGCCAAACGCCACTTAGCCATGCTCCCTGCCCTACACCTACCCCCTTGTCCCGCCATAGCCCTGCACATTTTAGCAAACCGGCCTCTTTTTACCGCAACACACCAACACGGGAGATGAATCTGAATCTGGCAAGACGTGATGGAAGCCCTCTGGACTTTCATGGAGACACTTGTCAGTCTGCAGCTATTTTTAATTACACAGCATCACGCCTTGGAAGGCGCAGCAAGAGCCCACAGACGATGGCGGGTCACGGGTCAAGACCCGCAAGCCGCTTGAAACAACCGATTGAGCAAATACCGTTGGAGACCGGGCCTCCTATTGGATTGTCCATAGAAGAAGTGGAGCGTCTCAATACTCCACGACCCAGAAACCCCAGCATCTGCAGTGCTGATCACGGACGCTCGTCGTCTGAGGAAGATGCTCGACGTCCACTTTCCCGTGTGCGGAATCCCGCAGATGGAATTCCAGCACCAGATTCGTCCTCTGAGAGTGATTCACACGACTCCTTCACTTGCTCAGAGATGGAATACGACCGGGAAAAACCGGTCAACTATGGTTCTCGAGTTCCAAAACTATCACAAGTTAACGAATCCGATGCTGATGATGAAGATTACGGAGGAGGACGAATCAAGCAGAGGAGGTACTCAAGCCGTAGGGCAGAGGGTGGGGCCAGTGGAGGCCACAACCCCTTTGGGGAGTATCAGCATCACACACTGCCCCACAAACTGGGCCAAGGATCTGGCAATTTCAACTGGGACAGTCTACTAAACTGGGGACCAGGATTTAGCCATTACGTTGACGTTTTTAAAGATTTAGCTATGCTTCCAGAAAATTCTAATGCTGCTAACGATGTCGAAATGAACAGCGGAAACGGTTCAGTTACCATCATTGCCGAAGGAGAGTCAGAGCAATATGTATGAGATATTCTCTCTTGGATCAAACAGAACTGGATGAAACTGGACTGGGTGAAATATGGACAGAGAGAAGCCAATCGCTTGCAATAATAAATGTTATTTTTGTCTGTATTTTGGTACTTGTATTTGTAAAAAAGACGAGCTTAAATGCAGTAAGGCAGAGCGATATATCTGACCATCCTCCTGATCCCTGTTAAGTAAGAAATATTTGAAATATTCCAATAAGTCTGAGTCCACTACCAAAAAATATTTGTATTTCACTGTTGAATCTAGTGTTACTGAATCCAAACTCGCAAAAAAAAAAAAAAAAAAATAAAAAAAAAAAAAAAAAAAAAATCTGGAGCAGTGGAGCTCAACAAACCATAGTAGGAAATTGAACACTGTTTTAAGGCTGGACCATTTCACCTGAATCTGTAAATGACCATTTCTGTTCAGTAACTAGTAGCTGACAGAAAAACCAGAAAAATGGTTTAATTTCTCCTCAGTTCCATATAATAACTTATTTTTGTACATGTCAGAGAAAAAACAAAAAAACACAAACAAAAAAAAATTGAAACCAGGTTTTGCATAGACTCAGACTTTTGGATTGTAGCTTTTAATACTTCTCCATGGATCCCTTAGACATCCATAAAAACGCGAAAGGTCCTTGATGACCCCATAGACTTTCATTTGCGTTCTTCCATGCAGCAGAAAGCCAAGGGAGGATGTGGCTGTTTTTAACAGCATGACCATATGAACTTCATCAGAAAAAAGGAAAAAAAAAAAAAAAATCAGCTACTCTCATTCCAGCTCTCCAAACATAAAGTAGTCCAAATTTCTGAGTGCACTACTGAGAACTGTTCTCACGAACTAATACGGTTTGGTCAAATGATATTTCTCAATATTTGGTTTGACATTTTAAAAAACATGAATGGCATACACACAGGACCTTCTGACAGATTTCAGTTTCGCATGCAGCTCGACAAAAGGATCCGGCTCAGTTATAATAACTGAAGTTATTATGTAATAAGGATTGACTGAAGAAAATGTTTTAGTCATTGATACCTGATGAAGTAGAAACAGTTTCTGGGGCACTCAGATTTTTTTATTTTTATTTTACCAGACTCCTCTGGCCTGCTTCTCATGTGAAAGAGGAGTGTATGCGAGTGTGTGTATAACACAATAATACCTGCAGGTGTCTGGGACGGCTGTCTGTCTTGAAGCTAGTTCACTTCCTGTCCTGTAGGAGCCATCACTCGAGATTTGACATAAAAGCAAAATCCTCATAAGACTATGAACTTGTGTACATTTTGTATCAATGAAATTCATGGAAAATCAATGTTCTCTGTTGTGTGTGTTTTTTAATGAACTGTTTCTACTTTTTTTTTATTAACTTAAAGTACTTAAGCAGTGTTTTTATGGATATTTTTTCATATGCTGGAAATGATCTTACTTTCAGGGGAAGTAAGATTGAAGTACTTTTTTTTTTTATTACATTTGTTACTTAAGTAACATCAGTATTTTCCACTTTTTTGATAAAACTATAACATACTGTATGCTTTATATGTGTAAGAGCCAATAACAGAATAAAAAAAATATTTATTTAAAAAGAAAGCAATTTCGAGACTAATGCAATTAACAAAATGAAGAGAGTTCAAGTGATAAAGTAGGAAATAATGACAGAATGGCATCCAGTGAGGATGAAATAAAGTTTGGATGAGTTGAATAAAGTGTTTCAAAGACCGCTGAAGAGTGTGTTTCAAATGGAGTGAGACAAAGCAGAGCAAAGGATGAAATTCCTGTTAATATGATTGTAAACATTTCAGAAATGGATATGTTTCCTTTGTTTGCTGTTCGGTTTGCTGTCAAACTGCACGTAATTATATGGCCCATAAAAACATCAACTGAAGGGCGTGTAGAACTGAAAATGTACTTCTCATGCTCACGGCACTGGGAAAAACAAAATCGTAGAAATCAGAAAAATCATCTGAGCATGCAGAACACACAGCCAAAGCTAAGTAAATAATAAGTTAATTAAATAAATAACTAGTTTCAACCGTTGTAGGGATCGCATCCAGTGTTTATTTTTGTTCTGTTTCACACTCGCATCCAAAACTCATGCCAACGTTTGCATTGCTACAGCTCTGTCCTTTGGCCCAGATGAATAGTCACTGGAGACTCTACAAACAGGAAGCTTCACCGTAATCAAAGCGTGTAGACTTTTCTTTTCTGAAAGAACACTGCACTTATTAGTCTTAATGCGCCATACAGGTCACTGAAAATAGAAACAGTACGGCTTCATTATTTATTAATAAGTGATTACACTGAAGGAAATAAAGTTTGTAACGTGTACATCGGTTCCTTGTGACTGAAAATAAGTAACGTTAACATTCTTGTATATAAAACGTATTTTGAGTGCGTATTTCAGAAAAAACGTGAATAAAACCAAACATCGCACCGAGCCTCAAACCAACACTACTCGTCTTAACACAACCGGTACGATACCGCAACACTATTCAACCAATCACGTTAAATCGACAGGAATCGATCACACTTAATCTACTTCATTCAATCAATTATGAACGTGAGAAATTAAAATTTAGTACAAGCAATGAAATGGCGTTTTGTTGCGAAATGTCATTTTTCTTAAATCAGAAAGTTCCAACCGGAAATACAGAGCTGCTGAGTTATAGAAAATATTCTAAAGCCTTCAGATATATATAAAATAAAAAAAAAAAAAAAACGAGCAAAATTAAACACAATGGAGCAAATGGAGAGAATCAGGAATGTTCAACTTTATACGAATTATTGAGCGAGTCAGTGAACTCCACTTACTTATTTAGCATTCAGCCCACAAAATAGGAAGTGGCTGTTTTGGTAAACAGGAAGTAGGATAATACAGTAATTCACAATTATTCAGACTTCGTACTGTGTATTTTATCTACAACACAACAGCGATATCCGATTTCCTGGTGCATTTTCCTTATAACTGAACCGTTATCTTATTGAACTTGCTGCAATCCTTCATCTGCTGCATAGCATGTTTGTGGCAATAAATAAATAAATAAATAAATGTCACATTTTGTAGTAATGTGGAACATATAGGGTCTGTCACAACAAATTAAAGAACAAGATGTTAGAGAGGATGTTATGGTGATTTTCCAAATCGGGCTTTTATTGAAGAATACGCAGGCGACGAGATTCTTGCATGGAAAAGGATGTGTTGTTCATAAAATCATTGTCAAGATGGTCTGTTTTCTAGAAAAAAAATAAAAAATCCAGTACATCATCTTTCCAATAAAAAAAAAAGGAACAAATCATTTGGTCATTGTGTTCATGCTGTTCTAAGAAAACTCAACTGATTGAAAGCAGATTATTTTTCTTGAACAAGTGTTTTAATCTTCATAGCACAGCTGATTAATGCCTTTCAATCTAGAGATGCTTTAGGAATAACATAAGCCTGAAAGGGATTGAAAAATATACGCTTAGTATACGTGAAATTTATTGTCATGTCAGTAGTTCTAGCTGCTAAAGCGTAAATGATTACAGGAACCTGTAACGATAAGCGATACCATGCACTTTTTTTTTAGCCATTTACCAGACTACATTTTGGCATGTGGCTACTTCTAAGCATAAATCTCCAAGCTATGCTTTCCCATAATCCGTTCCTGTGCGTTGCACACAAGTATAAACCAGGCTTAAGTTGGTGCATGAGACTGAACTGATGAACTGAGAGGCTAAAAGACAGGAAGACAGAAAAGCCTGCGTTATTCATAAAGCAATTCGAGATTGTAAGGCTGATCTAGATTCTTATACACTGCAGGTGTGTGTGTGTGGGGGGGGGGGGGGTGACTTTTGTAAAGCATACAAGTGTAAGCATGAGTCTGCGAGAGCGAGTTATATGGTATGTGTATGATGTGTAAGAGAAAAGGAAAGAATGAGAGGAAAGGGAAAAAATTAGAAGAGACAGATGGAGTGAATGAAGATGCAGATGGTTTGGGGTCTAAAGTAAATCGCTGACAGCTGGCTGATGGCACTTTGTGGTTTCTCTCTCTCTTTTTTCAGACACACACACACACACACGGATTTCAATGCTTCCCCCCACCACTCCTATAATCTCTACCATTTTACCCACTAGAGTATTTGTTTGGTATATTTACAGGTGTTGATATGCTGTTATTCTGAATTACTACACAGAATGCGTGACTCATGCATAATCAATTAGCGACACATATGGTGGTAGCTAGCGACGTTTTGAAGTGAAGTCTGTTAAGCGCCGAGTGTGTAAGGTCGTGTACGTCTACTGTAAAACATGACACGCACATCATTACAGGTATTTAATCCGTGACGCCGTGACGTGATGCGATGCGATCAGATTTAACAACTCTGAGGTCATTTGGTTCAAGACAGTCAAGTGTAGCAAACAATAGACAACAGACTTGAGTTTTCTGGGAGAGTTTGAGTCTACGGGTGTGTCTCCATCACCTGCAGAACCTAGTTCAAGTAGTCAAGGCAGTGCACAGGGAGGTGGCCATTTTAAGGGCTGTTTTTCTCTCATATTGCAAAATCTTTGCAGTGCACTGTACATTTCAGCATGCAAAAGTATGTTACATTGTTTGGGGAAAATAGGCCATGAATATATATCTGAATGTGTTTTTTAAAAGAAAAAAAAAAAAGAAAATCAGTGATAAATCAAGTTGAAAGAATTTTAAACAGTTTTTTTAATCATGTGAAATGAAAGGAATTGTGAAAAAAAAACCATGTGAAATAAAAAACAAATAAATGCTGTGAAAAAGCCACATGAATATAAATGAAAAACACCATCTCTCTCTCTTATTGTTGATGCTAACTGTAATGCTAACCGTCAACTTCTAATGATCCTGTTTACTAATCTCACAGCTACTAGCAATGCTAATGATCCTCTTTCCTCATAAAACTACCGAACATTAGCGAGCATCTTCCATTTTAATGCTAACAATTTAAAATATATATTTGGTGCAAAAAGTGGTGAATTTTTCAGCAAACACTAGCAGTGTGAATAACATGAAAGAAATCACTCGTACATTTTGTTCGTACAGCTAGAGCATAATTCATATCCCTCAGTCATGAAATAATTGCAGCTAAAAGCTGAACACTTCTTTCCACAACCAGCATGCCACTGGTCTGGGTGCTTTCATGCTGAAATAGTGTGCATGCCAGTGGTGCATACAGATCTACCCATGTCTGTGTGTGTGTGTGTGTGTGTGTGTGTGTGTGTGTGTGTTTTAGTAGTTTGAGAAAGCACATCTGGATCTGATCGTGACGGTATGAAGCGCTGTTTCAGCACTCACTGAGACTCTCAGCGCTGACTAGAGAGGCCTCAAGTTAACAGGAGGGGGGGGGGGGGGGAGTGTGTGTGTGTGTGTGTGTGTGTGGACATGGCCCTTTGTTTGAAAGAATCGAACACTTCTGTAGAAAGAAAATGTGACTGCTTATGCATTAACCCCCAGCTCCTGGTCTGTTCTGAACTTTATGAACAAAGTAAAGTCGTCACCAGCCAATGACCTACAGCTCTGGAGATACTGGAGAAAAAAACAAAACAAAAAAAAACCCCACATAATATTAAATTTAAAAAGCTCTAAAAACAGAACATTACTGTGTCAAACCAACACTCTGTAATCTACACCCGCATGACTACGGCATATTTGTAATATACACACACGAACGGATTTCCAAAGTTATGCCTCTCTTTAAAAGACATCGAGACCATCGTGGTTTCACTTTTAGATCACTTTCAATAATAACGGATTACTTTGGATTTTTGTGGTAATAGTAAACACGACGGCAACATCAGTGGTTGTAAGCAAAATAACCAAATATTAGTTACCCATGAAGTAAAAATGCAGCTCATTTGCATATAGTGACACCCACAAAACTCCATAAAAGGTCAGGCAGATTGATCGCTGGAAGCATGAAATGGGTTAGGGTTAGAAGTTGGTTTGACTCACTTTATGTCAATTGAATAAATTTATGTATTATTATTATTATTATTATTATTATTTTGCTTATTATTATTATTAAGCTATTAATACATGGGATATTAAGTCGTTGGTTTCTTATCTAATATCGCAAAGTCCGATGCCCAGGCAGACTAGCCGATACACTTCTGTCCCATCAGGATTTTCCCAGCGTGTTTGCAAAATCTAGAGGTTAGCACACAGAGAATTTCAGCTTCCTGAATATGATTAAGTGTTTGGAATCCTTTGTTCAAATGGTCTTGTGCTGGTTTTATGACTTGTGATATTTCATTTTGTTCCCATGTGTGTGTGGATGAAGCGGTTTCATTGTTACGGGTAGCCTTTTTTAATTAAAAGCTTGAGGTTGCATGACTTTGCCACTGTGTGTGATTATGGACTGCTAGCTTGTGACAGTATTCTAGTTTGCTTTAAGTGCTGGCTCAAGTGGTTAAGGCTCTGGGGTGTTGATTTGAAGATGAGAGTTCAAGCCTTAGCACTGCCAGGCTTGAGCAAGGTCCTTAAGCCTCTCTGCTCCAGGGGTGTTGTATCATGACTGACCCTGTGCTCTTACCCCAACCTCCAAATTGGGGATATGTGAACAAAGAATTTCTCTCAATGTACTGTATATGTGACAAAAATAAAGACTTCTATTGATTGGCTTTGTTTATGGCGGACATTAACCTAATGTTAAATTCCCCTCACATTTAAGCTAACTTTACCATGCTAACTTTTAAAAATTGGCAATTTCAGTGTAGCTAACTCAAACTGAGGCTTAATTTAAGGAATGTGTGTAAAATTCCTTTAACCTCCATTCAGGCCAAAGTTACCATGCAGAAATCCTAGCACAATCGACTCAACAGCGATAGAGTAACTGTTTTTTTTGTTTTTTTTCCCCCTCCTGCCAAAAATGTCAGACAGGTTTGATGAGTTTGATAAGTCTATTAGGCTGCAGGTCAGTAAAACACAACGAGTCCATTGTGGCTGGAAGCTAAATACAAACACGAAGCCAAATGCTGTTTATTTGTCAAGTTTTCCCAGATTCTCAGATAGATGTTGTTTCTGGAATTACACTGCTGAGCGAGGTACAATACGTTCCATCGAATCTCAATCAGGGAGAAAGAACACAAACCTAAAACAGAAACACACACAAACAAAATAGTGTGCTTTCTAGGACAGAGATGGATTGATGAAAACAAGTGATCTAGAGAGGAAACAATGCAGTCCTTCCATGCTAGAAGCTTGCAATAACACAACCAGTGGAGTCTGGGTAAACGCTAACTGTTGCTTCTTCATTGTACCCGTTCTACATTTTAGTCAATAAACGTTGTGGGGCATCTATAAAACAAGTGAAATCCAGTTATCACTTATGTTGTAAGAGTTATTACACCAATACACACATCGCCACTATTCTGGTGAAATACAGAGGAAAAAAAAAAACAATCTGTACATTGAGTCAATGTCCAAAGATATATGGACTTAACTGTATACATAAAGTCCAAAAAAAGAAATCCAATCTTATTTGTTTAATAAACACACCATGATCAATGTATTTTTCGAGCTATTTATCAGCTTTAACGATGGATTTCCTACTTAATCCTGAGAACTAGACACTAACGAACGCAATAACGTGTCAATTATTCACCTCGTTAGCTCAATAGCTTGCTTAATGTCCAATTCTTCACCGAATCCCTCCGCTTGCTCTCTGGCAAGTCTGGATTGTACGTACTCCAGATGAAAGACAAACAATGAGACTCTTTTGGCAGTTGGTTGGAAGCACATTAATTTCCACAATAACGTTCATTGGCTAATTGTGGCCTGTAGCTCTCCTGGGTTTTTCGCCTCAGGCTTTTTCCCATGCCCCACTATCTTTTCTCTTTTCCATCTTTTCTCCCCTCTCCATCCATTCATGCTGTCAGCGAGAATCGTCCATGAGTTCAGCTCACTCAAATAGGTGCCTCTTCATGCTAGTCGTCTCTCAATGGATCCGTCACCTCCCACTCGAATAAAAACACTTTTTCTTCTGACTGTTTGCCCCCCGCCCCGAATCCATCCCATTCCCTGTTTCCAGCCAAAAAAAATTCAGCTAATTTCCGAAAAGACGCAAAACAAGAATCATTGTGTTTCAATGGGCTTCTATTCCGTTACATATTCTAAAGAGGGCAAACAAGGTGACATCGTGAAAAGTCACTGTCACAGAGATAAATGTGATTATAACAATCTTTACTTTATCTTTTACACTTTTATACTTCAGACAACTTTTTTTAATGAAATTTATCTGGGTTTTCTGGTCTGGTTGCATTATGTGAAATAAATCAAACATTCACATTAAAAGAGATTTAAAAAAAAACAAAAAAAAAAAAATAGAAAAACCAGAAAAAAATTTGAAAGACCCATTGTCCAAAATGTCTCCTTTCTTGCTATTCCAAGGAGGACTGTGCAGTCTATATGGGAATTACGTGTAAATCAACCAGCAAATGCAACTAAAGGCAAAGAATTAGTTGATATGAACTCCTAAATGCATTCATATTATGTATGCAACTGTATCCCAGATTCCCACTAGGGAAGGTTTGACTTACTAAAATGCCAACTTGCAGATATGCCAGTCAACAGATTCATAAATTTGAGTGATATGATCATAGACTTACGCCAGATTCAACGATCTCACCACCACTGAGTGCAAGACAAGGCTGGTGAGGTGCACACCATTTTACAATTGTGGTCCAGCTTCGACTTAGGAACATGCAAGGTCCTTGCACTAGGAGCGATTGTGTTCAGGAGTGGCTCCTCGATCTCTGGAGTCGCAAGATGATTTGTTGTGTGAGGCGTCTGCCAGGTGTTCTGACCACTAACCAGACCAGTAGTGGAATCTAAGGTCTTCTTAGCCACTTCAAGGCCATAAACAAGACTTTTGAATTCAAGCTGAATTCTGTGCAACAGAGAAAGAATCAGTGGTATAAAAAGAAAATGTACACAGCAGAGAGGGGACCTGGTTACGGGTTTGACCTGTTCTGTCAGGAAGAGCTTTGGTGATGAGGTCCAGAATAATCTCCAGATCTACAGTATATGTTATGTGGCAACTCAACATTGTGTCCTGTACACTAGTGTACACCCTGGGCAAATGCCTTGACGTTGGTGAGGCTCTCCATGGATGGGGCCTACCAGAAGAGATACTCTCATTGTTGAAAAGAGCATTTCAGCCTCATCACCAACCTCAATGCCTGACAACTGTGGCAAAGCACTAGGCACTGAAAAAACTCCTGTTAATTGACATGGGATTCAAACCCGCTTAAGCTTCCAATTTGTAGTCCAACACCTTATACCAGGGGTGTCAAACTCAGTGTCTGGAGGTCCAGAGCCCTGCGGAGTTTAGTTCCAATCCTGCCCTAACACACACACACACACTATGCAGTTTTCAATTAGGCCTGAAGGACTTACTTGTTTCAGGTGTGTTTAATTAGGGTTGCATCTAAACACTGCAGGGCTCTGGGCCTCCAGGAACTGAGTTTGACACCCCTGCCTTAAACACTAAGCTACCCAAATCCCAAGCTTTTATATAGCTAACATGATAAGGAGTAGAAAGTTGAATTGCCTGGTATTGGAAAGTTTAAAAGCTGCTTTTTTGGGCCACATTTGCTGTGTTTTTTGCATAAGAAAAGGACATGAAAAACCAGTGCAGCATTTCTTAAATCTGGAATAGGACAAACTCATTTTCTCCCAGATTTTATAGGGTTCTCAATTTTAAGTTGCGACTTCTTGTTTAGACAACACTTGGCTGAATTAGATACGTGCACTTGAAGCAGCTTGTGGATTACATTAATTGTGTCCATGTAGACCCTGTACTGTTGTTTTTTTTTTCTCCAAGGATCAGAGAAGTGCTTCATTAGGGTCTGAAGCTTTTGATGATGATGATCAAGTCAAATGTGCCCAATTAGTGAACCTTAAATAAAAGGCCTACTTAGCATAAATTACAACCATACTGCTGCTATTTTGGTGTGTATCTGCATGTGGAACGCTTGCTTTGTGTTATGATTGGCGATGTTATGTTGTGTACTAAAATTGCAGGCCTCATTAAAACGGTGGGTAAATATTATTCTTTTGTCCACATCTGCTGATGTTTGGGTGGGCTGTGTGTGTGGTGGTCACTGTACTGGTCACTGTGGTGGGCAGTAGCAGTATACATGCTATAATGAGTTGTGTGCTTGTAGGTGTGCGTTTTTGCAGATGCACCCGAACGGTCTGCCTGCAGGTTGCTAATCTCAGCTAACCTGAGGTACGTTCATCATACAATTACCTGACCATCAGAGATATCATTACCTCTCAGCCCCTGTATGCACGAGTTTGTAACAGAGAAACAAATGTTTGAACAACAAGCTTTTTTAGAGCAATACAGAGTTACAGGATTGAAAAAAAGTCAGAGGTTCAAGGCAGCCAACTCTCAGCATCAGACACTCTAGGAGTCTGGCTTGTGAGACGATAATAAACCGTGTTTTTAGAGTCGTTGCACACAGGTCTGTTATACTTGGCATTGTTTGTACTATTGACCAATCACCAAGTCCACTTAATGCTTGGTTACTGTCACTATGTACTGTAGATCTAGCGTTTAAGAAATAGAGCTTGGGTATTTGACAGCATGTCATGCTAAGCAATCTACATAACACCGGCTTTACATTAACGCACGTTTGAAGTGAACAGCGATTTGGATATTTCAGCCAAAACAAGCTAACTAAAGGATAGCGTGCAAGATAAGTTTGTTTTCAAACAAAAAAAAAGTTATATTCAGACATAAGATGATAAAACCAAAATGAAACCTCATTTAACTAACAAAACATGTAATATTTTTGAGAATTGTTTTTGGTTATGATGCCCAGACAAATAAAAACTTGTTTTTAAAAAACAAAAAAAACAAAAAACAAATTGGCAGATAATTACTTCCATGATGTTGTTTCTGGGCACGTCTCTTGACCGTATCTGGAGCGTCATAGTCATGCTAAACATTTGTTCACCTGCCACAGTGGTAAAAGCTTTACAGAGGTACATTAATGGCAAATAGAATTGGCTGGGATAACGAATCAGTGCTTTGAAGGCCAATGGTGCGTCTCAAATCAGATCAAGAGATTGGCTTTTTGTCAAGAGATCCAGAATGATGC
>JAOTRN010000025.1:7477936-7488080 GCA_028566695.1 Bagroides melapterus | reverse complement strand
GGGGGGGGGGGGTCATAGGCAGTCTTCCTTTCCTAGACTTTGCCTGAAGATAATCTGAAAGCTTTACGTAGCTAGCATGTGGCATTAGCAGCACAGGCATGTTGTAGCTAGCACGTACATGTAATGGGGGACTTTCCATTGTGCTGCACATTCTCTTACCCCACAGAAACACCTTAAATCTCCCTACATGTGGACTCAATCCCAATTTCATACCTATGCAACATAGCATTTGGTACCAGAATCACATAACGCATTAAAAGTGTTTCAATATAAAATATAAACATGTTTAATATGCTGGCTCTGGCTTAACAAGGAGCACAAGGCACCTCCATTTTACTATAGAGTGATGAGGTTCTTGTATTTTAGGACTGCAAGAATGAACCAAGAGACCCTGAAAAGGTTTCTGGAAAAAAAGAAAACTTAAGATCTAAAATGCTTAGAAAATGGCATTTATTTAAAAAGAAAATTAAAAAAAAATGAAAACAATGTCGTGTTTAATCATAATGGCATCTAGATGAAACTTAAATTTAAACAAGCAAAATATTTTAAATGAAACATTTACTGTGCTTTGGATTAACTAGAAATGTGTGAATTCTTTTTTTTTTTTTTTTTTTGACTCAAGATGACTTCAGTTTTATCCTTCATCTTGAAGACCAAAAACTGAATTTATTCCAAAAACGAAGAAAAAAAAAGCTGAACAGCACGATCCCACAAAAGATAAATTACAAGCGGCACATCACATCAGTGACTTGTTGAATTAAAGAACGCTTTGGTGAATATATTAAATGTGACACTCAGACTTCATGGATGACAAACGATTGATAAATACAAATAATTTAAAACTTGTACTCAGTCATGTTCTGACAAGGTTACAATTAAACAGTACAATAACAGAGGAAGAAATAAATAATGTGGGGAAAAAAACATGTAACAAATGTCAGTGCTTCGAAAAGTTTTCCAAAAGAAAAAAAAAAACAGAAGCTCACTTTAATTTTCTGGAAGAAAAGGGCAAACTAAACTGAAAAATATCTCCACAACTTCAATAATTAACTAAGCCAAGCCATGTTGTGTCCAAATTCTTTTTAGCATACACACAAGAGCTACAAGGCTAATAAAGCTAACAAGTACTAAATGCCTATGAAGAAAAATTAGACTAAATTTAATGTTGAAGTAAATTACCTCAGACATGTTCCAGGATTAAAAGTCTACTTTAGCTTGAAATTCTTGTTGCTTGCTTTTTTGAAGTGAGTGTGTGTATTTCAGGATACAGTTAGCGTAATGCTAAATCCTCTCACAGCTCCAGTCCAGTCCAGTCCAGACAACATTGAATGATTAGCATCATGCTAACTTTGTAATGAAATAGTCCCTTGATTAACTTATATGGTGTGGTAGCCATTTTAAGACAGAATGACATTATTATTATTATTATTATTATTATTTATATATTGAAATAAATAAATAAATAAATACAGTCTCGCTTTGCAATTGTATGAAAGAATGTATGTGCTGGTGATTTCAGAATCGTTAGCATAATGCTAATCTATCTCACAGATCCAGTGTATATGTGGTTTAGACAAGATGATTAGAATCAAGCTAACTGTGTAGTGAAATCATGACTGTTTTTCTCCCCCTCAGTGTTAACCGTAAACAAACTTACTTGTATGGTGTGGACACTGCATGAGCTCACTGATGAAAAACAGCAGCAGACATTTTGAAATACAGACACACTTTATGACAATATTAAATTTTACTATTATTAACGCTGATGCTGTTTGAAGCCAGCAAGTGATATTTTGAGAGTACAGCTAGCGTAATGCTTATTTTTCTCATAGCTAATCACTTTGTTTACCTCAGTTTTTTTTTTAAACCTCAGTCTTCAGGACTGACAAAAAAAAATAGCCTAAAGTTGAAAGGATCCCTTAACCTTATTTATAAATTTTCAAATACACTCACTTATAGATTAACTATGAAATAGTATATGTGCTAATAGTACTACTTAATGCCATTTGAAGCGAGAGATGATTTCAGCTAACACTCAGCAGAACGCTATATTTCTAGAATAATTAGCATCATTAGCTATCTGTTATGAAATAATCATTTTTTCTTTATACCTCAGTGTTAATTTTACACGACTGAAAATTCTGAAACAGCTTGTATACAGTTAGCATGATGCTAGTCAGCGTTCAGTCACTTGTTAACAAAACGAGCTTTGTAGCGCCTGTACACAATTCTGTCGTATTTAACTAGACTTTTATCATAAACAATCAGGAGAGCCGACTACGACTTGTACACATTTACAGAGCATTGTTCAGGCATTGTATCCATGAAATTGCGAGGTTATACGTTAAACAGCAGTGAATGGCTCTGTCGTTTGGTTTATGGGACGGAAAGCTGCTACCGATATAATGTAACAGTGGGAGCAGACTGTGCATTGTACGTGAATAAATTACAACTAAGCCCATGTTACATGAAAAGGAATTAAAATATTACACAGCAGTTTCACTAAAGCTAAAGGCTAACGCTAAAGGATGTGCTCCAAATGAAAATCTGTGATTAGTTCTAAGCACAGACATCATAAAGAGATTTCTCTGTCCATATTAGCTTATTTTTTTTGTTCCAGGGCATTTTTACATTCTACGTTCTGCAGAGAAGCATTGATCATGCATGCCGAAAAAAATAAAAATAAAAAATAGAAACCTTGCCAACGCATGAAATAAACAGCTTTCTGAGGTCAAACTGATCCCAGTGTCAACTTATTGCACTGATTTCCTCTTAATACGGATGGCCAGTCACTATAAATAATAAAGACGACAATAAGAACCACGACAGTAGCCATGGTAACAATGTATGTTGATTAAAAACAGTTCTCCGCTTCACCACTGCTGCCAGCTGAAATCGTCGTTCGACCCGAAGACGAGGAAGAAGCCGAGAATGGTGCCGAAAATAACAATGTTTCCTGTCAGGACGAGCGCGCAGGCCCCCCAGGCGATCTGCAGACACAATATTCATGATTTACTCAACAAACATATGTAAGGCATGAATAATCATACCATCATTGGTCTTGTAGCAGTCATAACGCTAGCAATAACTTTACAGATAGAAAGTCGTAGTGGCGTGTTGTCCAGAACAAAGTCGTAGTGGGGTGTTGTTTTTACGATAAACGTTCTATCAAGTACCCAATCACTGATGCATGCCTGAAGTAAGCAGTAGTGGCACGTAGAGAGTCTTAGAGCACAGATATTTGAACGCAACCCCAAAACGTGCTTCAAGTGAAGAAAAGCAATGTTTACCACACTAGCGCGTGCGAATATGATGGGCAGACCGAAGGCAGACACAACAATCCCTGTGGTGAGGAAAATGGCCAGTTCTTTGCAGGCATTACTAGCCGAGTCTGTGTCATCCACCACACGACGAGAAGTGCAGTATGGGATAGGAGACAGGATGTAGAAGAAGAGAAGAAAGAGCGGCCAGTATTCACTATAGAAACACACACACGCACACACAATAATCATCAGCCAGAAGAATCTGGATGTTTTGCTGGGTAAACATGTAGTATTGAATGTGTATTAAATATATCCCCCAAGTTAAAGTTACATATTTATACTCACTTATACACAGGCAATGCACAGCCAAGCATAAGAAACATGAGGCCAATGGCTCCACCGAAGGAGAGGCTGATCAGGGCTGGACATAAAGAGGAAATAAACAGATAACCTTTCAAATAATAATTGCCTTATTTTTTCCCCACAGTGTAATTATATTAATGTACATGTTTCCTATTGGACTGTAAATGAACATCTTTCTCAGCTGCGATATAAACAGTGTGTAGTTCAGTGGGTCAAGTTTCTAAACACAAATGGGTTCGGCTTCTGTTGCAGATTTACCCAAAATCACATGCAAACATGCTGAAGGAACATCATGTGACCAGAGGCTGAAGTGCTAGAAGACTTTACTGCTGAACTGCTCCTTAGTGAGCAAAGCAAGTTATAAATTATGCAATTATAAATCATTTACAATATAAAAAGCCCAAATGCATTTTAGTCAATGTAGACGTTTCCTAATTTAGTTAATCATCTAATTATCAAGCCCCTGTTGCAATCAATCGATGGATGGATGGGATTTATTGTTCTCCAAGGGAAATGTGGGTGTAGTAGCAGACGATTACGACACGGCGTGCACAATAGAGCTGAGAAACATTTCGACTGCTCATGGAGTGAATTAGGTTTTGCATTCACATGATTCATCATATGATTTTGCAGCAAGTCACCCAGAAAATTACCGTTGATGCAGACAAAAGCCCCCGGCTGTGTATTACATTTAACTGGTGCTATTGTGATTTCTTTATTCTTTTTTTTTTTTTTTTTTTTTAAACTGTAAAGCAATTTGCTGGAATCTATTCAGTATTCAATCTCAGGAGATTTAATCTCACTAAACATTGACAAACTGCTTAAATGACACTCAGTTCTTCCATTTGGGAGGAAATTTATACAGCGTACACAGCATAGTGTTATTATAATAAATATCCAAAAAATATTCAAATGTAATTATGCACATTTGCGTCTCAGTCTGGCAAAATGGCATCTTATGTACAAACTTAATTTTGAGTTTTTTTGAGAATTTTGACATTTTTGAGTACACCGCTTTTCTAAAAGTGGGATTTGTCTATCTTTTCTAAGAGATATTAAGGCAAGGACTTTATGGCAAGTCCAGTTTCTCAACGGATAATTCTATACATCTGCAATAATTTTAAATATAAAGTATTAAATCTGTTATTTAAATCATGGGAGTAGCTTAACTTATCCCGTATCGCGTTATAATTGTACCAGCTCTACCTTAATACATGAGACATGTCTTTTCCATTTACTTTAAAAGTATGTTTTGCTGGATAAAATAAATTTTAACAAAGTCGACGATTATGAGAGCATCTGTAAGATCGGCTATTTCCGGAATGTCCACTGACCTGACGTAAAATGCCGAACGGTATACTGTTCTCATGCGTTAAATTAATGTGTATTATAGTAACCATGATTCATTATACTGCCCAGGTATGTCCGAGATTATTCGATATTCAGTTTATTCGTTAATATTAACCTGTTAATAACCCATTTATTAATAACACCTAATTAATGGCTCAGGCAACATAATAAATTAATAATGTGAGCTAAGTAGATAATTATCAGGCTCATATAATGCGATGGTTATAAAAGCTTTCAGGTTAGCCTGCAGAAATTACAACTATAACAACATAAATGCTATTTTAAATAAACAAACAAGTACCTATTATTTCAAAGTAATGCCACTCGCTCGTGTAGCGTAGCAACGTTAGCCGGCCGTAGAAAGGTAGCCACCAAGCTAACATCCTTCATCCTTACAGTCCCCTCTCAGAACCTCCATGATTTAATCACAATTAAATCTAACAAATAATCCACGTTATCACAAATATTAAATCGCATACTCACCTTTAATGCCGGCCATTGTGTCTAAATAAAAAAAATAAACCTCGGAACGTCAGAAACTCCTCTGTATAAGTCTCGGACATTCAACACAAGAACGAAACCAACGGCGCACTAGAGTTGATTCATATCGCATATAAATATGCAACTTCCGGTGTAGGATAGTTTGTCGATCGGCGAAACTTTGTATCGAATTGCGCATGCACTAGACGGCTATTTCCTTTGGTTTGTAAAAGCTTTTGTCCGTTAATGTGAAGTCTGAAAGATTTTATTGAGTGTAATCGTAAAAGCTTAATCATTATTTTACATTTTGTTGTCTTTTCTTGTTCAGATAAAAAAAATGTATAATCGGTAATATGCCATTTTTTTATTTAATTAAAAAATGTAGTACTCTGCTTCTGCCATATATTATACTTCCGGTCGCAAAGGGCTTTGTTTACTAAAATGGCCGCTGTGAGAACTTGCACTCTGGATTATTTTCCTGAAAATATTGTAATTGAAATTTTGTCCTACTTAACTGTTCAAGAACTCGTTCGAAATGCAAGGTAAAATGAAATATGTGTAAACGTGTTTAAAAAACTGACTCCCGCAAGTGGATAGATTTACACTTATTTATTAACGTCACAAAGAATAAGTACGTAAAAATAAAACATATTTCGCATTGATTTACTAAACCGTATAATTTAAATGACTGTTTTATCAGTATAGGATGTGTCTGAAGACATAAATGTATATGATATGCTCTGGTGCAACAACCGGAAGTTGCAGTGAATAAAAATAAACTGACAGTCGACAGGGTTTTTTGAGATTTGTGAAATTTGAGCATGACTTGTTTGATTGATGCAGAACATGACTGATTATTTTGATGTGTAGAGTGTGTAAGAGGTGGAGAGCTTTAATAAAAGACCAGAGACTATGGAGAACAGTGGACCTTTCCACGTGGAAACGGGTAGGATGCTCTCTTCTTTACTGTGTCATATGTTTGTTTTTTGTTTTTGTTTTTTTTTAAAGAAAAAGAGTTCTTCTTGGTCAACATTTTATGTACAAAAATTACAAGACAAACATTTATTTTTACGAACCAGGTTGAATTTAACTCTCTGTATTAGTTGGATCGGCATTTAAAATGTTCTTACAGTAAGTTTTACATTAATATTTCTATTTGTGTGTGTGGTTGTGTTAGGTGACCTCACGGGTGCTCTGGACGTTACTGCGGCAGTATCTGGGACGTGGTGTATGTTCTCTACACCTGCGTGGGTTGCTGCAGAGTTCACGCGGGGGGTCGTTCCTCTCTGAGCCGTGGCTGCAGACTCTGAGCTCCAAATGCCCTCGACTCCGCCGACTAACCCTCACTCACACAGACCTGCGTGGCCTACACAGCTGCTCCTTATTACCTCCTAGCTTACAGGTAATACCCACTTGTTTCTAATAATGTTTGAAATTAGCCTTTCAACTATATTTAATTGTTTTTAGCTTGATTTTTTTTTTGTATCCATAATAACAGTATTGTACATGTTTACTTTACAGGTGCTAGAACTGCGCAGCTGTGAACTGCCACCTGGGTTTTTTACCCAGAGTCTCTTGAAACCAATACAAACTGTCCAGAATGGTTCAGGGAAAGAATCTCAGACCTCTTCCTCTGGCTGTGTTATCGAAGCACTAATTCTGGACAATGTGCCATCATTCACAGACCAGCACTTAAAGAGTCTGAGCTCGTGGGACCGTCTTCGGCGTCTGGAGCTGCGTGACGTGCTGCGTGTGACTGTGGCGGGACTGAAGGGCTGCGCTCCACCTGGCCCACATGCACTAACACGCCTCACACACCTGGAGCTGGAGGGGTTCAGTCGGCAGCAGATGGCAGCGCTGGGTCTGGCTGAGGGTTGGGCAGGGCTGGAAAGGCTAACGCTTGGTGGGCGAGAGGTTGCTCCTGGTCTCCTTTGCCTCAACCGTTTGGTTGGGCTGCTCTGGCTGCGGCTGCGTGGCTGCAGACTCACTGAGACGTTGGTGCTGCGCAGCTGTGGCGCGCTGAAGGATCTGCGCGTGCTTGAGTTCCTGCAGGTGGAGTTTGCAATGGAAGCAGAGAGAAAAGACAGCGAGCGGGATAAAAGGAGTGAAAATGACCCGATGCCTGGACTCAGACAAGCACTGTCCAAACTGCTGCCCAAGTGCAATGTGCTTTTCACACAGTGTAACGTTATAGTTGGTGCAGACTGACACACAGGGGTGTGTGAGATGATAATTACTGTCATTGTTACCATTACAAGCTAAATCAAGAACTTATTAGGAAGAGTCACACCTGCAAAAAAGCATACAGTGGATTTAAATCGATCTAGGCAGAGACTATTAACAAACTACATTATTTACTCAAATCTGCCTAGCAACAAGTAGCCAATTGGATGCTAGATGTATTTGGACCAATCACAGAAAGCCTACCAACAATCAGCACGTTATACACTTATATCTGCCATTTAGGCAATCGGCTACTAGCAACGATCCATTATTTTATATAGTTTTGAACAATTTTTTTGCTCTTCATTAGCATTAAGTTTTGGTAGAAACTTGTATTTTGGTGACTGCATAATTATTTATTTATAGGCGTATTTTAACAAGCCTAATAAGAAACAGAAAAACTATACAAAGTATCCTGAAGATGAAAATGTACTATATATATATATATATATTTTTTTTTTTTGAACATAATGTCATAATATATTAACTTTAAACCTCATACATTTACATCACACAAAGAGTCGTGTATAAATTAATGCTGGTGTGTTTTTAAATGATTAAATCATGTTTAGTTATTATATTGAATAAAGTGATGGAGTCAGAACAGCATGTGCGTAATCTTGTGATATTTACTGGGATGAACCTTCCATCGAATTCACGTATTTTCCTTTAAACATTCACTGGATAGTTCAAAATGTCTACTTTATATTTAAAAAAATAAAATTTTAAATGCTTTTGATAATACTCAAACCTAATGCTAGTGAAATAAGTTTATAACATATGACAATCTCCCCACTAAATCAATGAAATAAATGTTCATTCTTTGATGCAATACCTAGAAAACATTTCTTTAATTGTTCAAGCAAACAGAAAAAAAAAATTGAAAAGATTTATGCAGATTTTTCTTTTTTACTGACTCTAAATTTAATATTCGCTTTTAATATTTAATTGGATTGTAAAATAATTGTATATAATTCTTTTATTATCTATTATAAAAGAAGTGCTAAATATAATGTGCTTAGTAAATGCACTGGTTGGCTTTGGTGATTATAAAAGAAGCAAAATCTCAAACATTTCTATTAAACAGGCTTACTATTTTATTCTAGAAAGAAAGAACACTACCTCGCAGTTTTAACTTATGTCAAAGCATCATTCCTATTCAAAAGAATAATAGTTGCAGGTTTTTTCTTTTTCTTGCCCGAAAACTAGGAAAAAAAGACAAGTATTTGAACGCAGATGTACGCTTGCGCTTTGAGTCTCCAAGCGTCTCCTGTCCATCAGGGGGCGCTAGTGATCACAATAAGCACATTGTCCACGAGGAAAATAGTGTTGCTGTAGTAACGGAGCTAGTAGGAGAGACGCTTTCGTCTAATTCTGTTTCTAAATATTCCGTTTTGTCTGTGTGAAAGGAATTTAAAAATCTGAATGTATGATATGGAGTATGGAGTAACATCGGCTATAACCGAAAACTAAACTAATCGTTATTCACTATTACTGCAATCTAACCTGGTAAGTTTGTGACCTAAATTGAGCTTTAGCTGTTAGTTTTTAAAGAGTTTTTCCGAGTCAAAGAAATGCGTAACCCGTTATTTTGTCCCTTCTTTAAAAAATTACGTGCGTGGTCACGAGTTCATTACGTCTTCGGAATTCGATTGTGACGCATTACGTAGCCACAGCTTGTTAAAGTTTACTGAATAACGTCTGCGTAAATATTATAGCTAATTATTCGTGTTAATATTTAAAGTCAACACCTTGAACTCTTCATCATGTTCTTCAAACTATTCCCGTTTTTCCTATTTTGTCATTTATCCTGCTGAGAGCGAATAGTCTGTCGCCATGAAGGTGTGTACTTGGTCTGTAATAATGTTAGTAACATGGCTTGCTTATTTATTTATTTATTTATTTTTTACCAGAATGATCCTGTTCGCTTTTTTTTTGGAAGATGTCGGTGATAAACAATCTTGTCCCAGCTAGGTTTCTCATCCTCACTGCTCATCTTGTGATGGTCATCACCATCTTCTGGTCCAGGGTAAACACAAGATTTTTTAGCAGGAAATTGCACCATATAGAAGAAATAAACATTTTCTAAAAAGTCCTTGTGGAAGATGTAAGCTCAAACTTACTGTGTTTTACAGGACAACAATGTTAAATCATGCTTACCACTGGACTTCACCGCGGAGCAGTACACAACTGAGGACAACCGGTATAAAAAAAAAACACTAATATACAGCAGAATAGTTACTTAAGATTCAGCGGTAGAACATGCAGATCATCGTTACATACTGTGTACCAACAAATGTTCATTACCAAGACCTTCCTACATGTTCAATTCAGCTCTATAGAGTTATTATTGTACCTTGTGATCAAAATTTATTGTAGCTGCAACAAACAAGCCCCGGAGAAACCCACTGGGGCAGAAGGCACGCTTTCCTCTCGTTCACTCTATGAACATTTGACATTTTAAA
>JAOTRN010000025.1:7202616-7217555 GCA_028566695.1 Bagroides melapterus | reverse complement strand
AGGGGATTCCAGAGTGTGTCCTCTCTTTGGATGCTGAAAAGGCTTTTGACCGTGTGGAATGGGAGTACTTATTTAAGGTGTTGGAAAAATTCAATTTTGGACCTAGTTTTATCACTTGGGTCAGACTATTATATTTAAGCCCTATCACTTCAGTTCTGACAAACTCTCAGCAATCCCAACCATTCAGCCTTAGCCCATCCTCTTAGCCCATTGCTCTTTGACCTCACTATTGAGCCATTGATCTTTTACTTTTCATGTCAGATCCAGTCACCTCCCTGCCACCTTTGCTGTCATTGCTTAGTGAATTCTGCCATTTTTTGGGATATAAATTAAATTTGCACAAAAGCGAACTTTTTCTGCTAAACTGTGCAGCATCAACAGCAGAAATGTACAACCTCCCTTTGAAGATAGTGAACAATCAGTTTACCTTTCTTGGTGTCACTGTTTCAAGAAAACAAACACATTTTTAAAGAAAATTTTGTTGGGTTGCTGAATCAAACAAAAAGGGACTTAGGACAATGGTCAGCACTGTCCATGTCCCTAGTGGGCCGAATTAATGTCATTAAAATGAATATTCTTCCTAAATATTTATATCTCTTTCAGTCCGTACCGGTTTTTATTCCCAAATCTTACTTCAATGCATTGGATTCAATTATATCATCTTACCTTGGGAAAGGTAAGCATCCTCGATTAAGTAGGTCTCTACTTCAAAGACCTAAAAAAGACAGTGGCATGGCTCTACCCAATTTTAATTTTTACTATTGGGCAACAAACCTTCGGTGTCTCACCTTTTGGGTATATTTCCGTAACCAACCTAATTGACCTGCCTGGGTGGAAATGGAGTGAAACTCTGTCAAAAACCTCTCTGTTTCTGCACTTCTTGGATCTGCACTCCCCTTCTCCTCAATTAAATCAATCAATAATTCAGTTATTAGGCATACTTTGAGAGTATGGGCTCAGTTCAGAAAGTACAGTGGTTGTTTGGACTTTTCCCTCTCCAGTCCTATCATCTCTAACCACCTCTTCCAACCTTCTTTACATGATTCAATGTTTCAGGAATGGTACAGTAAGGGTATCAAGCTTTGCAAAGATCTTTTTATTGATCATAAATTTGCATTCACTTTTTCAGATATTTACAAGTAAGACACTTCATTAGCTCTTCCATACCTAATTTCCCTGAGGCTCCTGATACAAATATTATAGATAATTTCCTCAGTTTGTCCCCACTGCGTAAAGGCCTAGTATCCACTATTTATGGTGGATTAATGGGTTTGAGTCATACCAATCTCAGTAAAATTAAAACTGCTTGGGAGAAAGACCTAAATTTGACACTGTCAGATGTTACGTGGAACTCAATTCTCACGCTTGTCAACTCAACCTCCTTATGTGCCCACCACTCTTTATTACAGTTGAAGGTTGTACACAGGGCTCATTTCTCCAAAGTTAAGCTTTCTCACTTCTACCCAGATGTCGATAAATGTAAATGCGGAGAGGCATCTCTTATTGATATGTATTGGACATGTCCGAACTTGGAAAAATTCTGGAGGGATGTCTTTCAAACACTATCCCATATACTAAACTGTAATTTTGAACCAGACCCCCTGATTGCTCTTTTTGGATTTACTGGAGAGGGAGATAAGCGTCTAACTCCAGCTAAACGTCGATTACTGTCCTTTGCATCCCTCCTGGTTCGGAGTTCCCTTTTATTTAAGTGGAAGGATGCCACCCCACCCACCCACGCCCAGTGGCTCAGGGATATTATGTCCTGTATGTCCCTGGAGAAGATTCACTACTCATTCCCTTTCTTATTTGAGTGTTTTTTTTTCTTTTTTCTTTTACCTTTTCTTTTATTTGCATACAAAACCCAGACTTCCAGCTCCATGCTCTTTTTTTGTGTTGATTTTCTTTTATTCCTTCTTTAAATATGCCTGGTGTCTAGCCTCTTTTACACATGTAAGTCAGTCTTGGAGTTCGGGATGGGGAGGGGGGAGGTGTAGGGGTCTTAAGGGATTTATAAATTCAATACAAGTATGTACAAGTGTGTCTTGAAACGCACACTACATGTTTGCTGTATATTTTTGTTTGAAATTAATAAAAATATTGTTGAACATTAAAGGCACAGCACACCAACATCAAAACCTCATCCCAACCATGAAACATGGTGGAGTGGGCATCATGGTTTGGGGCTGCTTTGCTGCCTCAGGGCCTGGACGGATTGCTGTCATCGACGGAAAAATGACTTCCAAAGTTTATCAAGACATTTTGCAGGAAAACTTAAGACCATCTGTCCGCCAACTGAAGCTCAACAGAGGATGGGTGATGCAACAGGACAACGACCCAAAGCATAGAAGTAAATCACCAACAAAATGGCTTCAACAGACGAAAATAAGCCTTCTGGACTGGCCTCAACCCGATTGAGATACTTTTTCCACCCTGCACTGTGAACGTTTGCATGTTGTGTTCAATAAAAACATAAACCTATAATGTTTGTGCAGTATTAGTTTATTAGCAGACTGGTTTTTTTTGTTTATTGTTACTTGGATGAAGATCAGAACACATTTTATGACCAATTTATGCAGATATCCAAGTTATCCCAATTTTGCCTCTACACAGAATAATGCTAGTTTGTTGTTAATCTGTCAGCTTTAACGTTGGTGCATTTTTAGCTAGTATGATGCTTGTTTTTTTTGTTAACCTCTTTAGTGTAATCATTAGGTTGTTAAATGCTAGTTCCTTCTCTTGACCTGTTTACGGTAACACTTGTTAGCTTGTTTACTATAATGTTCAGTGTGGGTTAAGAATACCGTATAAATGTACGTGACCCACAGCAGCTGATGAAAAGTAGCCTGGCTTTACTGGACGTTATACCTGATCCGATGAGCGTGCAATTTCCCTGAGAAGCTTGCTTGGTCAGCTGCTGGAACTATTCATTATGACCTTATCGTTTGACATTTGGGATTCAAATTTACCAAGCTTTTATGTGTTTTCTTTTTACCTTTGTGACACAAAAATGTCTTTGGTATGACGTTAGCAAGCGAGCGAACCATTGTTGCAACCCTGAAGAAGCTGAGGGAATGCAATACTCTCCCGAACCTGACACCATGCTCTCTCCCTGGAGAAAGAAAGAGCTGGGCGGGCAAAATCATCTCCAACAATACTGCGCCTGTGAGAGAACTTTATCACGGACAGGTCATTTTACTCCCCCGACACATGCTGATCCGCTGGGTTTTAGGCTTGTGTACAACTGAGCAGGTGAAAGAGAGAGAGAGAGAGAGAGCGAGAGAGAGAGATTCATCATGGATCCAGAAAAAGTTCACGTTTTATTATTTATAGTTCACATTCTTTCTAACATTCTCTCTCTCTCTTGCTCTCTCATTCACACACACTCCGTCTCTCTCTCTCTTTCTGTCTCTCAGAGGAGATTGAGTTCTCTCTCTTGGCAGCCTGGACTATCAGACACTAATACTTCTTGTGTTCAGGTGAGCTACAGAAATCCACCAGTCACCTGGCTTCTGGTCCAACACCTGACCTTCTGAACCCACGCAGGTGTGTCTGTTCCTTTGACAGCTGTGTGTGTTGGTGTAACAGGTGCACTGGCAGCCACCCATCAGTTTTCTCAGGCAAACAGAGATAGGAAGTGTTTCATTTCTGCTGCTTGGCTGCTGGTCTGTTACTACTTTATTTTGTCAACCTGGTCTTGGCGCACATGACCCTAGAGCAGATTGTGAGAACAGTGATCTCTCTCTCTGCCTTAGTTGATGCCCCCTACCAAGTGGCAGAAACATTCTAGATGACCTCTCCTACCCCTCTCCTGGACTTATTCTCTTCCTTGTGCCATTTGGCAGAAAATACCGGAACATCCATGCTACCACCAGCACCACCAGACTCTTCTTCCCAGAGGCAGTCAGGATACTCCACTGTATAACCATCACTGCATGTCTACACTTTAAAGCTAAAGTCCTGAGTATTTAATGTCTACTGTATTCAATCTACATTGTCCAAAAGTATTGGAACAACAAAGCCAAATCTGTTATTTTTGCTACAACCTGTAAATGTTTGTTTGAGATTAAAATACATAAAAAAAAATTTAGCTTTCCTTCCCTGATTTATTTATTTATTTATTTTTTTACATCTACCTGTGTTAAACAGCTTAAAACAAGGCACCAGCTCATTTTTTTTTTAATGAGTGAAATTATTGGAATATTGGAACTAAATAACACTTAATATGTGGTTGCACACCTTTTGCAATAACATCAATCCAGAGAACCACTAACGTCACCTAACTCTTTCCTTTTCCTCAACTTTTTTGTTTCTAAAGCTTTTTCAACTTGTATCACAACTTCTTTCATTTATTGTTTGTTTCAAGGGGTTTCTGATTTCAGTCTCCTCTCCAACAGGTTAAATGCTGCTCAGCTGGCTTAAGGTCTGTTGAATGATTCCCCTGATTGAAGTCCTTTGTTGTGTTGACAGTGAGGTTACTTCCACCATGTCATATGCTATTATAATGACCACATACTTTCCTTTTTCCACAATTCTGCCTTTCCAGTACCTTTGCAGACCATTTATTCACCATATACCACAAATAGCAGACGTTCACAATGGCCACTAAGCCTGTTGTTGTGTTTGTTACTGCTGCTGCTACCTGCTTGTAATTATTATTAGTAGTTGTGGTAGTAATTACAATTTATTAATGAAATTATTTTATGATTTGTCCTTGAGACTGAAAAAAGAACTCTTCCCTTGACAATAACTAACGGGAGATTAAATTATAAAACAATTGGCTTACCGTAACTACTGGCGACCATCTTCTATTCACTACACTTCCCACAATCATCCGTCGCTTTTACTTTACGTCACATTTCCCAGACGACAATCAATGACGACAAAACAAGCAAAAAAAACAATGGCAGGCGGATTATCCGAGACTGAATTAGCTCAACTTCGAAATAGATTTAAAAGAGATGCAGAGCTTCTTTTACAGCCAGCATCGGAAGAGGAAGAAAAGAGTAAGTGCTCCGTAATCCTTATAAATGCCTTCCAAAGATCCTGTTTCTTAAAATGACGTAAATAATAGTCAAGTTTTACTTTTAACATGTCTGTACTTGACCATGAAGGAGTTAACACTTAACTTGAAGGAGTAAAACACTTAATGGATTAGGAAATCGAAATCGCAAAAAAAAAACATTTCTGATGCTGCTCATAATAAATATAGACATCTTCTCCACAGGATATTGGTATCGTAATAATATTTCAAAGTGTCCATAATAACACTTTTATAATATCAAACGTTTCATTTTGCACCACATTTATCTAGGATGTTGGCTTGGCTGTGTCTCATTTCTTTCTCGGTTTTAAATGCAGGTAAAGAGAAAGCAGACTCTAAACCACTCCCACGTATTAATCGACACTCCATCTTCTGGATTTTGGCTTCCGTCGGTTTGATCTACTACCTTGATTTTTTTACAGTCATCCTGGAAAGCGAAGATATTAAAAGGTATCGGTGCATGAAAATTAACGTGAATAAAGAATGTAATCGGGTCGCGTAATTTACTAAGGCTAAGTTTGTTTGTTTTTATTTTTCATTAAACATCGACAGTTTTTTTTTTTTTTTAAAGGTTTCTATTAGTTTAGTGCCTGTGTGTGTGGGTCTTTCTGTACTAACTCTATTAATAATCATGTCCATGGAATGGCATTGTATAAAACCAGCGTGTGTGTGTGTGTTTCTTGCTGCTGTGTAGTTGGCTGATATCCAATATGGTCTCAGTCTACTGAGTATCTTTATTACCCAGTGTGATCAGTGTAGCCCACTAGTACAGATTCAGTGATTAAGTTTCACTGTGTGTGTGTGTGTGTGTTCCGTTTTTTTTCTAATTAAAACCTGTGAGCAGAAACTATAAGGCACTATCAATATTAAACCATAAAACGATCATTACTATTACTGCTACAATTACAAAGATTAATGGCCCATCTGTGTAGCTTACTAAAACTGTTATTACTAAAAGTAATATAAAGTGTGTGTGTGTGTGTTGGATGTGTATTACAGTTGGTGGTTTAACGTAGGCTTGGTGTTGCTTGGCGTGTGTCTTTCCCTTGCCTCCTTCTGCATTGTGTATCTGGAGTGGTTCAAAGGAATTCAGCATTATGACCAGGAATATCCGTCCATTCCACCAATCACCACCGCTGCATTTATCGCTGCCTCCTTCAGGTCAGTGTGTGCACTTATACGTCATTCGCCTGGTGGAAAATTCACATTTAGCAAGATAATCAGTTAAATTGTACATTTGTGATAACAGGTGCTATATTAACAAGTTAAAGTAAAGCCTTAAACGTAGCCTGTATTGTGAATAAGAGTGCTGGGATGAGCACATGAGTTTTTATGATTAAAGCAGCAGACAAAAATGAATGGTGAATGTGGGCATGACAGAACAGGCCTCTTAGAACTGCAGATGGAGCTTCTGTTATAGACCATGAATCAATGCCATCTGGCCAATCAGAATGGAGAATTCAACAGAGGGACCAATGGTGCGATTTAAGTGGATATTGAAAGACATGGATACTTGGAACTTATTGTACAATGGTCCAGACTGTCCTAACCTTCATGTTTGTGTGTGTTTACAGTTTTAACATTGCACTGTGGCCCGTGTGGTCCTTCTTCACTCCCGTGATCCTCTTCACCCAGTTTATGGGAGTCGTGATGATAATCTCACTCCTTGGATAAAGGCAAGATCACGCACACAGAAGATCGCATTACTAATCTTGAGTTTTTGCAGACAGTTTGGTTTCTGTTAAGACGTCTTTGTGTGTGCATATCAAATGATACTGTAACTGTGTCTTATGAACCGAACAGGCTTTCCATTTTCAGAGAGACGGTGACACTGATCCTACTACAGTGATGTTTTCTCTCTTTTTTTATGTTTCAGATTATATGTAACTTATTTTATACCTAAGTGTTCTCAGTATAACAAATGACAATTTTTTTTCAAATTAAAAATCCATTTCAATCGTATTTGGGTTGTGTATAATTATAATTATTTTTCAGTCCAATTTTCTTTTGTTGATATACTGCCACCGATATAAATAAAAATGACTTTGTTATGGATGCTTTTGTTAATTTTTTTTAGGCAGAAAGAATTCTATTAAATGAATGAATGAATGTATTTTTTATTTTGAGATTGATGTGAAATATCTGGCAACCTAACAATAAACCAACACATTGGAAGTCTCTTCATTTTTTTTTTAATCTACTTTGTTGTGAAACACCTAAATTATTACTTTCAGAAGTCACATACTTCGACCGTTTGAATTAAAGTGTCAGATGTTACCGTTCCTGGAAGATCCCAGAGCTCATTCATTAAAAGTCTCTTAGTGAAGCAACCAAGGGACAAGAAGCTGGAGAGATCCAAAGTCCAGCCTGGATATTCCCAGCTTTAAGGAAGAATGGCATGCTGTAGTAAATCCCATCTAAGGGATGTTCAAAGGCATGTCAGAAGGTTCACCTGAGTGGTTCATTTGAGAGGTTCAAAGCCAGGCATGACCCAGTCATGTTCAGAGCTCAGTCTCACTTATAACATGGAAAAGCCTTAATCAAATGTCTCCCTCAGATCTGCAGAGTATGAGTAATTGTGCCAAAAAGAATTGACAAAATCCTGAAAGCCTGAGGCGACAGTGTCAAGGAACAGTAAATAACATAAATATAAATAATGTCCTTTCTACAACGGTGTATAGTCCAGTGAAATTGTGCAGCTAAGAGCTCCTGAAGGAACTAACAGGTCGGCATCATTTCTGAGTTCAGTACAGACTCGAGACCAATTCCTTCTTGCTGAAGTCTTCGAATGTTCACCCAAGCATCAAGCTGACCGACATAACAGCAGTTCAAAGACGTAACAATGTATTTTAATGCGTCACGTAATTTCATAAGCAGCCACTGTGTTTTGAAATTAGTTCAACGTACATGACCATAACCAGGATTAAGGAAAGAGCAGGTCCATGATGATGGATGGAGTTCTCGTTCTGGTGGTGCTGTGTTAAGGAAGTGTAGCAGTAGGGTGGTGTGTGAGAAGGTGGGACGGACGTCATGTGGCAGCTGTGCACCCCTTTAATATAATGCGGCTTCAGATCACTGATGTTTCTATCCAAATCAAACATGGGAATGGGGGAAAAAATGTGATCTCACAACAAAATGCATGCACAACATGGTGAACCTTTAACAGCGGAAGACCAAATCCACAGGGCTACAGGACGAACAGGTGAAGCAAAAGACTGGACCAGAAAATGTGTTTCCAGTCTGTCCATTTTCATTGACCCTTTTCTTACGTTTTAAGATACTCGTGACCTGTGTCTGTATGACTTTATGTACTGTTCTGAGCCCACATGACATGCTGATTGGATAATTGCATGAATGAATTTCTATCGCGTTAATACCTTTATGGCGGATTTACGCCCCCACGTTTAATTCATCCTTTATGTCTCTGTGTGTGTGTGTGTGTGTGTGTGAGAGAGAGAGAGAGAGAGAGAGAGAGAGACTCTCTAGGGTCGGAAAGTTCTCGATCATCGTTGTCATAATGGGGCCTTTTGTTAAAAGTGTTTGCCTGTATCTGTTTCACATTAATTAGCGAGGGCCCTGTAATGTCGCGCACAGTTAAATCTATTTTTATTTTTGGTATTAAATACAACAGTCAGCTAGGTTTATTGTGTTTTATGTTAGTTTGGTGTTTGGCTCTGTTTCTTCCTCGCCTTTCGTTAATGTCTCTGAATGTTTAATTAAATAAACACGCTAACGGATATGGAGAAAAGGATTTTTTTTTCTATTTTTGCGTTTTTTGGAAGGTTACCTGAGCCATGTCGGCGTTGCGTGTCATACAAAGGCGATTCCATAAAGGGCCATTGTCGGACTGACCATTGACCAGTGAAACGCGAAACCCCGCTTCCCCCTTTCTTTCCCATCAAACCCAAGGAAGAAAGAAAAGCTAAATAAGCCTCAGTTCATTTCCACTGGACCCACACGGAGCTGCGCAGAGGTGAAGAGTGCAAGCGAGCACTGCTAAAAAGCACCTATATTCTTACATTTTGCAAGAGAATCTCACGCTCTGGGCCAGGTGGATAGTTAAAAGACGCGCATTTTACGCACGGCCGATAATCTTCCCAATGTTTGTCGTTGTCTGATCTGTTTTGTTTTTTTTGTTTTTTTTTGGCACGCGCTCCATCTTCTGCATAACGCGCTTTAAATCGGATTTCAGCGCATTTTAAGCAGCTTGTCCCTTGTTCAAGCCAAAGAAGGATGGAGTGGTGAAGGGATGGTGTTGGATGAATATCTGGCATCACCGGTACCTCAGAGCCGCTGAAGAGGACTGAAACTCGACCTCCAGCTACTAATCTGCAGATTTACAGAGGGGTATATAGGTAGATTACAGCGAACACGAACCGGATGCTGGAACCGCGCTCTCACAAACACCTGAGCAGACATCCCATATCATTTAAAATACTCCTGTTGGATTGCAGAGCAAAATGGTGGAGCACAGCGGGCCCGATGTGAAGTTTGTTAACAAGTACTGTCCCAGCTCGTCCTCTTCGTCTTCAGCCTCCTCCTCCTCATCATCAGCCTCTTCCACAGCGCGCGAGATGAAGATCTTGGCCACGCTGCGCGGCAGCCTGAGCCGGAAGTACCCGCAAAAGAACGGCGAAGTGCTGAGCGCGCAATACGGCATCAACTTGCTGCTCGTGGGCCTCGCGCTCATGCTCGCGCTCGCGTACCAGGGACCCACCGTGACCGAGGAGACGGTGCTGGCTTTTCTCTCCACGCTCATGCTCATGCAGCTGCTGTGGATGATCTGCTACGTGGCGCGCCTGGAGCGCAAGCGCAATGTGCCGCCCGAGAGAGACGCGGACGCGGCCACCAGCTGGATTCGAGGTACCCAGCTGCGCTTTGCGCGCATTCGTGAAGGAAACAATGATGAATAGCAATAAAAGCTAAAAAGACAGACGGATATCTGACGTCAAACCCATAACCCAGGACTCTGCGCTATTAAAAAGAAACATACCAAACTCAGATTTTAACATAATCTCCATGGTGGTTGGTTCATATTGTGAAGGTCTATCTGTGGTTTGTACACGTGCATGTGTTGAACCTGTTAAATTTTAGTGTGAATCAGTGGTCAGTTACACGCCAGTTTGCATACCTTATGTGTTAAAAGCTGTATATTTGTAGTTCCAGGTTTAGTTATAAAAGACGTACCTTTTATTGCGACACAAATAAAATGTATAGATATATAGAGCATGCAAATAGTCACAACATGGAGGAAAGTTGGTAATTTGCCGTGACACACCTGATGAGAAAAGCGTTCAAGGGAACGTCCAAATGCAAATCGATATAAAGTTCTCCTAAACGATCAGCTTTTTCCTGCGAGGAAACATTTCTGTCCTGATTTGAGTGGGTTCTTCTAGGATGACTCCGCCCCCATCTCCAGGGCTTGATGAGAATATAAAAGATGGCAATAAAATGTGAATTTAGGATTGAGGACATTAATGGCATCTACAATATTTGAGTAAATAAGAACGAAAAAAAAACGAATTAGCTTATTCGGTATTAGTGTTAATTCATCAGTATTTATGGGTTTTGTGTGTTTGTTTCTTTATTGCAGGTGGTTTGACTCTGCTCGCTCTGCTCTCACTCATCACAGACGCTTTCCGTGTCGGGAACTTTGTCGGTTATCAGGAGTGTGTGTCTCCAGTGCTTGGCGTCTACCCGGTCGTACACGCACTTCACACGGTGTCGCAGGTGAGAGAACAGAGAGCCGTACCTCGTAGTGTGTTTAGACGCGACTAGTACTGTAAGGAACGCTCTAGTGATAAGAAGTTTTATTTCAATGCAGATGTTGGTGTGATTAGTTAATGGTACAAATTTAGAAATTATTTGTATTTCATTTTATATTATAGCTTATGATAAAAGCGGATATCTTCTGGCTTTACTGACGCTGTAGCGAATTATTCAGATGAACTAAAGACTTCGAATACAGTGCGTTCCAAGCAGGCTATGTAAATTGATTTGACAGCGAGCATGTATCTTTTCTCATCTCCGTGTGCATTTAGCCTGAAAGCTTTCTGCGGGATCGCATGTCGAAAGTTTGAGCTGAAATATGGAGTTGTAATTGACTCGGCGCTCAGCGCTGTAATTGAGCTCTGAATCAGAGGGTCTTATATCGCGAGGGGTCTGCCGGGAATAAATGAGTGCTTTGTGCTTAAAGAAAAGGCTCTCTGTCACTGCTGATCCTGTTAAACTTCATTATGACTCATTCGAACAAAATTGGTTCTTGCAAAGCTCCCGGTTGGGCGAATCGAACTATGGTGGAGTTTTGAATTTGAACTTGAATTTGAGGTTGGAAATTTGTGTTTCAATTAAAATAAGATAAGAAAGGACTTCTTGTCTGCCATGGCACTGCCAACTAACAGCGCTAGAGTCGCTGGATTGTGACTCGAGACTGAGTTCGTTCGGGTTCTCCTGGTTCTCTGGTTTCTTCCGACCTCTAACAAAAAACTCTTTGGTAACGAATAAGTGTGTTAGTGTGTAGTGTAATGAAATGCCTCTATACCACTCCCACCATGACCAGGCAGATAGCAAGTAAGAACGCATGGTCTGAAATCTGCATATGGAAGTAAGAACCTCTTTATGTCTCTATGAACACGTTTAGTCTCCTATCTGCATTTGTACCCATGACGGTCTCCATACAGTAATAGACTAGACTACCAAACAACCAACCATGCTAACTAAATGATACCCATAGTAATATCTGCTGGAACATCTGCTGCTGTGAGAATGTTCGAGTGAGACTATAAAATAAATAAATAGATAAATAAATAATACATTTCTTTATGGTTGCTCCAAATGATGATGATCAATTGATGGTTTTGTGTGTGTGTGTTTTCGGACAATTGTTGAGATGTTTTTCTTTCTTATTTTGCAGGTTCATTTTCTCTGGTTTCACGTTAAAGACGTCATCAAGCGTTACGAGACGTTTGAGAGGTAAATTTGAGCGCCCTCTTATCATCTCACATGCGATCCCTGGTATACTCTCTAGTCCATTTTCTAGTACAATAAATGTCAGTTCAGATCTCAGCATGGTCAAGCTACCATTTGTCAGGACGTGGTGAGGCTCTTTACCCTCATCTGTTCAGGTGTATCCTAACTCCTGTTCTACTGTATGTCGAATTTTGGATGCGAGAGTCAGCCAAATGAGCTGAATGTGAATGTGTGTTAGGTTTGGTGTGATTCATGCTGTGTTCACTAACCTGCTGATTTGGAGTTACGGAGTGGTGACTGAAGCCGAACACGCTCTCAGTGACCACAAGAGACGATTAACGGCGATCGGATACTTAAACTTTACTGTTTGGGGTAAATTTAAAGCACACACACACCCACACACACACTCACTCACACAAAAACATTAGATCTATCTCTTCATTCTGTCTTTATCCTTATTCCTCAGTCTGTCTTTCTCTCTCTCTCCCCCCAGAGGACACTCCGCCTAACTGTACCTGTACGACCAGTGCGTGTTCGTTGTTCAGCAGTGGTCTGTACTATCTCTGTCCTTTCAACCTTGAGTACCACATCTTTGTCTCTGTGCTTCTCTTCGTCATGTGGAAAAACGTTGGCCGCAACCTCGAGCAACGCTCCAATCAGAAGCCTGCATCGTCGCTGCCCTTGCATACAAGTACAGGAGACAGATCTTTCCTACTGTTCGGCCCAGCCCTCGGGCTCTTGGCACTTGCCAGTGCCATCACGGTGCTCGTTATCTACATTATCCACGTGGAAGAGTCATTGGAGGCACGCCTTGCAGCCATCTCCATGTTCTACTGGTTCGAAATCATCATTTTGGCTTGCATGAGTGTCGCTGGTGCAGTTGGGTTGATCATCTATCGCCTCGAGGATTGGCCCATGGACACGGCGCCGAATCCGGCCAGGACGCTCGATTCAAAGCTGCTCCTCGGTTCTTCCATAGGTTCCTGGCTTGTCTGTTGGTGCAGCATCATCGCCGTTGGTGGGGCAACATATACACCCATCTACCGATGGGCCAATTTAGGATACGCCATACTCTTAGTGTTGGAGAAGTGCGTGCAAAACCTGTTTATCGTTGAGTCGCTGTACAGGAGAAGACGTGAGCCTGAAGAGCACGGGCCTGGCCCCAGCCAAGGAAATGAGAAAATCTTTGCTGTGTATGACGGCATCATTAACCATGCATACGAATCACCAGATAAACACTGTGAGAGCGGAAAACAAACCTACGGCAGGAACAATGACAATGTGATGCATTCTCATGGACACGGGATGCCAGAAACTCCCAACAGACAGCGGCAGGTCCTGAAGAACATCGCCATCTTCCTGTTTATGTGCAACATTTCAGTAAGAATCTTCATTCATGCCTGTGTTCAAAATTGCATTAGACTTTGAAATAACAGCTTAATTTTCTGTGCTGTGTTTTTCTGTGTCTTTATAGCTCTGGATCCTACCTGCATTTGGATGCCGGCCACAGTTCGATAACGGTTTAGAGGAAGCTTCTTTCGGATTCCCCATCTGGAGCACGGTGCTGAATTTTGCCCTTCCCATGAGCCTCTTCTACCGAATGCACTCGGTTGCAGTTCTCTTCGAAGTTTTCCGGAAAATTTAGGCCCCGCCTCCATACCCGTGTGGCGTTTCTTTTGTGCACAGTCACCATGATTCCCTTTATTGAGTCAATGGAAAGCAGGTTTACTTTTTTTTTTTTTAACTTTAACTTTTTTTTTTTAATCTTTTTTAATGTTTTCTTAAGAAAAAGAAAGGAGAGAAGTATTGTAGCTAATGGCTACAAGACAGAAATAAGTGCTCGTCTGCCTTTTCTCATCTGTGATTAGACCAAAAGCAAGAGCTTTCTCTCTAGGGGTTGCACAAGTCTTCATGTTTTGAACTAGTGTCCTGTAGTTAACGCAACAACTGATTCAGAACCTCGCCTCTTTATTAGCGAACTAAGAAAATGCTAAAGGACGCATCTTAAAAACCGCACTTCATTTAACAGCCTAAAAAAACGTTTATTTATAGCTTCGGTGTTTATTTAGGCTACGCAGATCAGTGCAATAAATGTGCCAAATAATAAATATGTGTATCGTATTATGATATTTTACAACCGGATCCTTAAATCCAGAACATAGAGCAGATAAAAAGTTCGCCAAATACAGAAAAGGATTAAGGTGTTTGGTCACAGACCCGGTGCTCGTGAAATGTGTTAATCATGTCTGATTTAAACAGGATTACCGCACAGGGACTAGGATTCTACCGGAACATGCCAGGAGTGGCCTGAATGAGCCTCAATCCTGATCAATATTGATTCTTCATTCATCGTTTCCGCCAGTTTCCTCCTCCAGACCAAAGACATGTGTTGGAGGCTGATTGGCATCTCTGAAATTGTCCATAGTGTGTATGTATGTGTGTGTGTATGTGTGTGTGTGTATGATTGTGTCCCGCAATGAGTTGGCACACGATCCAGGGTGTCCCCCACCACAGACTCTAGGTTCCTTGTAACCCTGTGTAGGATCAGCACTACAGAAAAGGGACGGATAGAATAAAATAGTCGAACGTTTACGTCAACGTTTTTTCAACGTTTTGAAAATAGCAACTGCAGCAGTGAGTAGAAACGTTCAACATATTTCTTGAAATTTCCCTTTAACGTTTAACTCCATTTCAAATTTTTGCATGCACACAAACAAAAATAATGATAATAATAATAATAATAATACTAAAAAATGCAGGATGGGAAGGGAGTAGTCAGAATTCCTTCAGGAGGGGCGGGATTTAAAAAAACAATCCCTGTGCACACAAACCCTGCGCTACGTTTAACCTTAACATTGATTTTGAAAGTGAAAACTTCCCAATCAATAGAAAACAAAGACTTGTGCTAGTCAACATGTCAACTACG